>JASIRB010004138.1:0-173820 GCA_030323885.1 Branchipolynoe longqiensis
CTTCTTCGCAGCCCGATCAGCTCGTTCGTTTCCTTGTATGCCAGCATGGCCAGGCACCCAGCACAGGTGGATATCATACCCATCTGTTGTCAGTTGGTTCATTTTATAAATGACCGTTGCTAGAATAGGGTGATTCGTTTTCAGTCCAGCAACAGCCAGGAGGCAAGAGAAGGAATCACTGTATATAACATAGTTAGTGTGGTTGGATACCTCGATACACTCCAAAGCGAGAAGGAGTGCTCGGGCCTCTGCAGTGAAAATCGAGCTCTGATCGGGCAAACGTACACCAAATTTTTCCCGTCGGCAGACTGCCGCAGCAGCTACCCGGCTTTGGTCTTTCGAACCATCAGTGTATATGGAGAGGTGGTCTGCAAACTGGCCTTGAATCTCTGCATGCAGTCCTTTGTACTCGAGTGGATGTGTCCCAGATTTCCTCAGTTCCGTGAGTCGGAGGATAACCGATGGCTTTCTCAACGACCACAGGGGATGTTCTGGGACTTTGGCATCCTCCAACACGTCCAAATCCACGCCTAAGGCCTCCAAATGAGGTTTCATTCGGAGCCTCAGTGGCCGGATGTAATTTGGCCTGGCTTCATACCTGGATTCGTCATGTTGCTCGAATAGACAATTGTGTGCAGGATTCAATGCATTAGTTTTTATCTTGACTACATATTGCATGGCCAGTTTGATTCTCCTGTTATTAAGTGATGGTTCATTGGCTTCGACATAAAGGCTCTGAACTGGTGAGGTGCGGAAGGCCCCAAGGGCCAAGCGCAGTCCCTGGTGGTGGATCGTGTCTAGCAGCCCAATATATGATTTCCTTGCGGAACCATATACTATGCTGCCGTAATCCACTCGTGAACGAACCAAGGTTCTGTACACGGAGAGCAGAACATCTCTGTCCGCTCCCCACTCTGAGCTGGACAGCACCCTCAGAATATCCAGCGCTTTCAGGCATCTTGTTTTCAGGTACTTTATATGTGGCACAAAAGACAGTTTTGCGTCGAGAATGAGGCCCAGAAATTTGGTTTTCTCAACGACTTTAATGGGATCCCCATCCAGGGTCAGCTCCGGTTCCGCATGTATTCTACGCAGCAGGCAGAAGTGCATGCAGACTGTTTTGGTCTTGGAAAATTTGAAACCGTTCAGAACTGACCATCGATGGATCCCATTTATGCTTGGTTGTAGCTGTCTCTCTATGACATTCATGTTAGCACCGCTGTAATATAAAACAAAGTCATCCACGAAAAGACTACAGGAGACCCCCTGCTTTACAGCAGCAGCAATACCATTGACCTTGACCCCGAAAAGGGTCACGGCCAGTATGCTGCCTTGAGGTACTCCTAGTTCCTGTGAGTGTAGGCGGGAATAGGTAGTCTTGACACGGACGCGGAAATGCCTGAAGGCTAGAAAGTTCCTGATGAAAATTGGCAAGTGGCCACGAAGGCCAATCGCATGAAGATCCTCCATGATGCCATGCTGCCACGTTGTGTCATAGGCTTTTTCGAGGTCGAAAAAGACAGCCACAATGTGCTCCTTCTTAAGGAAAGCATCTCTTATGAAGGTCTCCATGCACACCAAATGGTCGAGGGTGCTGCGGCCCCGTCTGAAGCCACATTGAAGGTTGGACAGGTGGTGTCCTGACTCCAGTAGCCAGACGAGGCGGTTGTTTACCATGCGCTCCATGGTTTTACAGATGCAGCTTGTAAGGGCTATGGGACGATAGTTGTGGGCTTCACTCTGGTCTTTACCAGGTTTGGGAATCGGTATTACTGTCGCCTCCCGCCAAGAGGCGGGGACGACACCCGACTCCCAGATGTTGTTGAAGAGTTGAAGCAACAGTCTCAGTCCATGTTCAGGGAGATGTTTCAAAAATTGATAATGAATTCCATCAGGTCCAACTGCTGTGTCATGCGAGCTTTCCAAAGAACACCTCAACTCATCCATACTGAATGGGGAGTTGTAGTGCTCCTCGCCATCGGAAGAAAAGTCCAAGAGCTTTTGCTCTTGGCGTTCCTTGACCACCCGAAAGCCCGGGAGGCAGTTTGCCAAAGACGAGTTTCCAGCAAAGGTGCGAGCCAATTCTTCACTTATTTTGTCGAGTGATGTGAGAATGGTGCCATTGTGTTTCAAGTGCTGGACTACAGAAGAATCACCTCCCCTTCATTTGATTCTTCTGATCATTGTCCATACTTTGCCCAACGGCGTGTGCATGGTGATGCTAGAAACAAATTGTCTCCAACACTGCCTCCGCGCTTCTTTGATTGTTCTGCGAGCGCGAGCGCGCAGAATTTTAAAGAGCGCCAGATTTTCAGCAGTCGGTCTCCTGTGGAATTTACGCTGAGCTTTCTTTCGTTCCTTAATAGCCCTCCTACAGCCGTCATCTAACCATGGAGGCGTCAAACGCTTGGGAGTTGCCGAGGTCTTCGGAACAGTTTTCTCCGCGATCCATCTCAGCATCTCAGTGAAGGCATCGATGTCACTGATGTCTGGAGTGAACTTCTCGCAACATAGGGTCTGGAAGGTGGGCCAGTCGGCTTTACAAAGCCGCCAGCTCCTCTCTCGCTCTATGGGAGATGCCCCCCCACAATTAAGAATAATTGGGAAGTGGTCGCTCCCGCAGAGGTCATCCCAGACCCTCCACGAAAAGTCCAGCGCCAGTTCGATGGCGGAATATGTTCCGTAGCCGGGATGCAAATATGTGTATGAACCATCGTTCAATACACACAGAGCATGAGCGGCCACAAGGTCCTCAATTCTCTTGCCTTTAGCGTTCCTATTGTCCCCCCTCCATAATGGGTTGTGGCCGTTAAAGTCACACAACTGTGACTAACAGCAATAATACTGCTACCTTAAATCCTAGCTGTTTTAAATCTAAGAATAATTGGGAAGTGGTCGCTCCCGCAGAGGTCATCCCAGACCCTCCACGAAAAGTCCAGCGCCAGTTCTGGTTCTACAATGCTGAGATCGATGGCGGAATATGTTCCGTAGCCGGGATGCAAATATGTGTATGAACCATCGTTCAATACACACAGAGCATGAGCGGCCACAAGGTCCTCAATTCTCTTGCCTTTAGCGTTCCTATTGTCCCCCCCCCCATAATGGGTTGTGGCCGTTAAAGTCACCCATAAGTAAATATGGGGACGGTAACTGGTCCACAAGGGCGTCCAGTTCTTGTAAAGTGAGAACGGAGCTCGGAGGAATGTAAATGGAACAGAGAGTTACAGTCTTATGCAGCATCAGACGAACAGCTACAGCCTGTAGTGTTGTGTCTAACGCCACTGGTGTACACACCACATCCCATCTGACCAAGATGGAGGAGCCGCCAGCGGCTAGGACATGTAAGGCATGTATGACAGGTATGACATTTAGGACAGATAGGACATCTAAGAAATGCCTGACACACATGGCAGGAAGGACACCTAAGACATGTAGGACAGTTAGTACAGGTAGGCCAGTTAGTACATGTAGGACAGGTAGGTAGGACAGTTAGGTGATGTATGATAGGTAGGATAGTTATGACAGGTAGGGAGGCAGGACAGGTATGAAAGTTAGCACATGTCTGAAATGTATGCCATATATGACATGTATGACAGGTAGGATATGCATTACATGTCGGACATATAGGACGGGTAGGACATGTAGGACATGTAGGACATATAGGACATGTATGACATGTAGGACGTGTAGTACATGTATGACAAGTATGACAGGGATGACATGTATGTCAGGTATGACATGTATGACATGCGTGACATGTAGGACATGTATGGCATGCATGACATACATGACATGTATGGCATGCATGACATGCATGACATATAGGACAGGTAGGACAGCTAGGACAGTATTCTAGAACAGACCAATGATCCATGCATTAGCTGGGTATAACCTTCTGTAATGTAAACTGGGCTCATCGGTTCGATGTGGATGTACCTCCCCACCACCCACTCCAGAAGCTGCATATCAATACTTGTAGTACTACAGAAGCAGGAGTAGACGCCCAGTATGTATACAGGGTGAAGGCACCATCAATGAAACAAGGATGAGTGGTGGGAGGCAAGGGTACAGAGGGAGCTTTGACATTTTGATAGATCCATGTCTAAATAATATGGGTAGTAGTCTTCACTGACATCTCAGGCAAGGAGCCGCGCATACAGGTAGACATATATAGGGTGATTGCATCAGGGAGCCCAGGTGGTGTAAACATTAGCATGCTAGCCCTGGAATAATAAGGTGTGTTAATTCTGATCCTGCTCTAGGTGCAATATTTCCCATTTTCATTATCGCGATGACGCTAGTTTCCATGACCAGGATCATGTACAACTAATTGTTGTATGGTTATTTAACTGACAGTTTGACGCCGCTGCCCTGCAGAGTTGCAAATCGCTGCCTTGTGGTACAGGTTCTTGACAGAACGGAAGGCTAAGGGAGCAAACCCTAAACAGAAAACCATTTCACTGTGGCAGCATTAAGGGCAGTTGATGCATGGAACTCCCAACATCTCCCTACCAGCCACTGCAGGGACAAATAGTTTTGCGCCTGTCTGGACATGTTCTTGCCGGTGTGAAACCTCTATTTGCTCCCCGAGAGGGTGCCGCTGGTAACTTGCAAAAGCCAGCAGCACTTCAACACTTTTGCAGGCAGCTTTCATGAAATGTTGACCGACTCATGGGCATCACTCTCACCTCAGAGAGCTAAATGGAGAGTGGCAGTCAAATAATGAAAGCAGTCTTTGATGCATCGCGACCGACAGCATGATGATGATGATGATGTGTATATATGTAAGAGCATTCCCTGTGTGTGTCTAATTGTAAGCATTATATGACTTATGGACGTCAACCATTTAAAAGACTTACAATTCCTAAGTCTGCATTGACCTCTCTCAGACAAGGAGCCGCACAGACAGGTAGGCATTGGTAGGGGAATTACATGAAGTAGCCTAGGAAGTGTAGTAGTCTGCACTGACCACTCATGCACGGATAGGGGGATTGTGTCAGAGAGCCTAGATAATCTAATAGTTATGGCACTAGCAATGGCATGGGAAGAAGTATGGGGATGAGTCCTGCGGTCAATGCAAGGGGCCCTTTGGTCAGTTTACTCCAACATCACTGTGTAGAGTTGGTACTCGTATATGTGGCTCTGCAAGTAGACTCTAGTGAAATACAATACAAGAAGAAAGAGAAAGTAAGAGTGAAGAGAGTAACGGAAGGCAAGCCTTCTACCTTTATTTTTATAGTACCCAGGTTCCATGGTTGGGTGTCACACCACCCCTGTCACCCAATAGGAGAACAGCATTTCCAGTCACCATGGCAACTGGTAGTCTGCCCACCACCAGTGGCTGCCTAGCCACAATCAACCTTGATCTGGCTGCTCCTCACAGCCTGATTGTGTTGCCCCCTACTGGATTGTGTTGACCCTACTCAGGCAGAAGGGCCAGGTCCTGAGTGCCACTGCACTCAACCTGCCAGCACTCCCTATCTCATCCACATGAAACTAAACTATACCCCAACCAATCCATATATATACATATACATACAATCTCACCTGGCTAGCTATACAACTTACAAATCACACAATATCACTCCCCCCCCTGCAGTATATAATATGGGAATATTTTACATCTGGTTGGCATGATCAATGTTCTACCACTTCTAGTCTAACGACCAACCCTCCCCTCTAGGGCCAGGTATTTCAAACCTACAAAGCATGTCTCATGGATGACATACGGCACGACCGACACTACCCCTATATAGTGTCATGGGGGTGATGGAAGTGGGAAATATTGCGTCTAGAGCTGGACTCGTACATACATCTTGTTGCATTCTGGGCCAGTGTGCTAACCATTACACCACCTAGGCACCATTAAATCACCACACTAGCCATGCCTACCTGTCTATGTGGCTCCTTGCCTGAGAGGTCAGTGCATACTACTACGCTCATCCCCCTGGAATTGTAAGTATTTTAATGCTTACAATTACATACATACATACAGGCAATACACTTACATATACATACACAGGGTAGGTTAAAAAACTATACAGCATGTTGCTTGTACAGGATCATGGTCACAGCAACGCGTGTTATGGGCGTGATGACAATATTGCGCCGAGAGTTTGACTCAAACCAACATCTCTTTGCATTCAGGTGTTGCAGTTTCTGAGGCACAGCAGTTTGCCAGGGACACATCCATTCAAATGCATTGTCAACGGCCATGAGCTAATCTTCATACAGAAAAAGTCAAATATCTATCAACTTACACCACCTAGAAACAAATCGCTTGGTACATATTTAGAAAACATCTTTACCATGAAGATTATATTAAATTTATAAGGTTAGTGATGATGCTGTTCGATTTTGACGCATGCGCAGAAGCGATGTGTCCCTGGCAAACTGGTGTGCCTCGGAAACCGCAACAACGGGTCAGTGCATGTTTTCTCGTAGTAAGAACCAAAGCATTCATCACATTTAGTCAAACCAGCCCCATCCGCCAATTACCAAGTCGATGAATAGCGGGTAAGCCGTGACTGTCAATGCGGTGTAATTGGCCATCTACCTTGTCAGAGCCGTATTAAAATGGCTTCCTTGCAGAAGTGATGAAGTTTTTAACACCTCGTCAACTTGTCAACGTTCTTGTCGCTTTCGCATTGTGAGACGGGTGCCTTAAGGTGAGGGCAAGTCAGGGGAAGTACCTATCGGTAACTCAACTCAACAATTGTAGAACTAACAAACTCACAGATTGTATGTAGCGAGATGTCGAAAATAATCACAAACAGAGAGAAATAGATGCAGTAGATAGCTACGCTACGATTGAAAGTGACAAAACAAGGGGAACCATGAGATTATTACTGTCTAGCGCCAAAAAAAAGTCATTGGGAATTAACCGCTATGGGATGCATCAATACAATGTCATAATAAAAAGAAACTATGGGACCAAAAATAAAGAGTAAAATTACCAAACACCTTTCCACCTTGGTGGGGGTAAGATGGGCTTTTAACTATTTCTTTTTAATCCCAACCCCATTTAAATGTTCACTACACAGCAATGGATCTAAGATTCGCTATCAAGAGGTGTGTGTGTGCTTTAACTTAAGATAAGGTACTACAAAACCAGAGGGGATGGCCAAATAAGTTGAGCACATGCTTCCCATGCGGGAGGTCATGAGGTTTGAATCTCAGGTTCGAACTCTCTACTCGTAGCTAATAGTAAAAGTAATGTGTGGGGATACATTAAACCTCATTCTGAGACAGCATTGTTGTTGTTATGGTTGTTTATTTAACCTGTCCATAACGAGTAATTCGCATCGCGGCTTGTTTTCATTGCTGAACAGCAAACTTAGAGACCTGTCTAAACAAAGTATCCTGTTCATTAATAATAAGACAAATAACAAAGTCAAGCACAGTGCAATGTAAAGTCTGACTTTCTCCCCCCCCTCGTGTCCCCTCCCCGTTCTTTCTCCCCCTTCCCCTTCTATTCTATTCTACCCTCTCCTCCTTTCCTCTCTCTCCATCCCCTTTCTCCCCCTCCCTCTCCCTTTCCCGCTTCCCCCTCACTCTTCCCGTCCCCTCAACCTCACCCTTCCCCTCACCCTTCCCCACTCCTCCCTTCCTCTCTCTCTATGCCCTTCTCTCCCCTCCATATACCTTACCTGCTCCCCCTTCCCGTCCCCTTACCCCGTCCTCCCTTCCCCTCTCTCCATTTCCATTCTCCTATCTGCTCCTCTCTGCTCCGCTTCCCCTATTTCCATTTCTTGAGGCTCCCCTCCCCTCCAATCCTCTCCCCTCCCCTCCCTTCCAATCCCGCTTCCTCTTCCCCTCCCCTTTCCCTCCCCTCTCCCCCGTCTCCCATCTCCCTTCCCCTCCCTTCCCCTCCCTTCCGCTCCCCTCCCATCCCTTCCCTTCCCCCTCCCGGTTCCCCTCTCCGCCCCTCCCATTCCTGGTCCCCTCCCACTCCTTCCCTTCGCCCCCTCCCTTCACCTCCCCTACCTCCCCTTCCCCCCTCCCTTTCCCCTCCCCTACCTTCTTCCCTTTCCCTCCCCTCCCATCTCCCCTTCCTCCACCCCCCTTCCCCCACCGCTGTTCCCCCTTCCCGTTCCCCCTCCGCTCCCTTCCTTCCCCTTCCATCCCATCTCTCCTCCAGTCCCCTCCCATCCCCCATTCCTCCTCCACCACACAACCATTACACTTTGCAAACCGGTACATCTCATCCAAAATCCTTTTGAGCCTTGAATCCCTCCCTTCTCAGCCCCCTCTCCTTCCCCACCCCGTCCCACGCCACCGCCCCTCTCACCGCCACCACTCCCACCCGACAGCCTCCCCACCCTCCTTCGCCCAACCCTTCACAGCCCGCCATCCCACTCCTAACCCAAACCCCCACAGCCATCCCCCTCCCTCTCCTTCTCACCGCCTCCACCCACATCCTCACATCACCCCACCCCCACTTCTCCACGCACCACCCCTATCTCCTCCCCAATCCCCACCCGGCCAACCTCACCCCATCCTCTGTCGCCACTCCACTCACACTCGAAAAGCCACATCCTCACCCCACCCTCCACTCCACCACCCAACCCCATTGCACGCCACCCCCACCCACACCACCGCCACCCCCACCGTACCTTCGTGCCTCTCCCCCCACTCCCACCCTTCAACAACCTTAGTGTGCCGTCAACTGCTCCAAGGCACCAACAAGTCCTTATACGATTTGGCTGCCAAAACACTAAAGTGCCTGTCACACCTTACCGGATTGAGCAATGGACATAACCGGACAAAGAATTGTCTAGTCCGGTGGTGTTCAAAATGTATCGAAATGTGTCGAAATGTTGGGTCAAAGGCCACCAAATGAAATGATTGCTAAACGGACATGGAACGGTAAACCGATGGGCAAAAACAGAATGTTAAAAGGACGGACCGAACATGAACCTGACACATACCGGACTGTTTACATCACATGACAGATGCACCGAATACATATAAAAAATGATGGTGGACCAAATTCCCGTCAACAGACTATTCAGGAAGCTAACCGGAGACATTATGGGTGGGTACCGGACAAAACAGACTAAACAAACTTAAACCGGACAACAACCATACACGTCAGTCTGGCGGCATCCTTTCCAAGTTTTGTGGATGTTCAAAACTTGCCACCGTACATGACGGACACCACTGGACAGAGAACGGAAATTCCGGATGCTGACCATATTTTAACCGGATATTGACATATTTCACTGGACTGTGTCCCGTTTCTTTCCGTTTCCCGAAACGGTAAGGTGTGACTGGGCCTTAAGGTGTGTGCAAGTAGCATGGGGTGGCGGGTGGGGACTGGGGGGGAGTGGAGGTTTTAGGAAGAACTCAAAATGGCCGTCATCTCCACCATTTTCAAGTAATCCCGCAAGTGGTTGTCATATTGGTTCCGCCGCCGGCCACTAGGGGGCCGGGGGCCTGGGGCTGGGAAGGGGGAGATGGGGATATTTGGACATTTCTTCTGGTTGATCTGAGTTGCTGTGTAAGGTGACACGCACGCGTCATTATGGGTTTTTGCGCTGCTTGTCACATTTCAGGCAGTGAGTGACTGATTGGGTTTTATGTCATAGCGACATCTGACATCAGATCACGATGGGTACCAACCGACTCGTATGACAGTACACATCCAAAAAGTTCTATCCTATTGGGATAATAAAAATATGACCAGACAGGATAGCCAAATGAGTTGAGCATCCGTCTCCCGTTTCGGTAGATAATAGGATGCGACACCGTGGGTTGGAACCATAGTCAAGTCAAAGCGATCAATTAAGAATTGCTACTTGTCACTTCCTAGGTGGGCACCTAGGTTGGCTCAGTGTCAGGATAATGTGACTGAGTGGGATATCAGGTTATGGTGCTGGCGGCCTGGTCTCCTAAGGAGGCAGTACTATAATGTTGTTATGAGTGTGCACTGTCACAACTCGCTACACGTTCTCATATGACCTGAGATGTTGCCAGGATGTAAACCTCCCAACAACCAACCAATTACACAATATCCCACTCAGTCACATTATCCCGCCATCCTACCTGTAATGTATGTGTCTTCCAGTTGTGTTGTTATCCGAACACTCCCAGTGTGGCACAGAGTGAGGTCACTACAGAACGTTCTAAATAAAGTTAGTTACAGTACAGAACTCATTGTGTTCAGACGTCCTTTACATTACATGGTGTCAGATATGGAGGCAATGGTGCTTTCAGGCCCATTGCTTCTGGTGGATACCGGGCCACGACACCCGGGCACCAACCAACATATAATACAAGTTCATTTTACCAGGATCGACACCCTGGTCATAGAGAAGGTACCACTTGTTTGAACTTCATGTTGAAGTAGCTGCAGCGCGCCGGGCAGCCACTCCCCGGGCGCCAACAAAACCTGCACAGACTTTATTGTGACAGGTGACAATACGATGCACAGATGCCTGAGAAGATGGCACACAGATGCACGGATGCCTAGAGGCACAGACACGACTGCACAGATGCCAAGAAGCATGGATGTACAGATCGTCGGCGGAAACGAACGGCTGTAATGAAAACGGCCGTAACAAAGACGCACAGGACGTCAAGCCAGCTAAGCTACAGCAGTACACGGAGCGCTGGTAAGCAAGCACCAGACGCCACGCCACTTCAGGCTCGTGAAACGAGATGCAGTGTCAAACATACATTGATATATTCCATCCTAATATTGCTATGGACTAGTTATTAGTGATGGTAATTGTTTTTGTCAGTTGAAAGACAATACAACTAATTATGTATTATATGACGTGTAGCATATACGTTTACATACATCAAATTGTCAAAGTAATGTGTGCTGCTATCCGAACACCCCCAAGGCAGCGAGAGGCCACGTCACGAAAGAATGTATTTCAAATCAGTGACAGTGACAAAGTAGCGGTAAAATGATGACGTCACGCAGTTACTGTGAAGCAAAGAATTTCCACAACAAATGCTCATATTAAGAAACGACATTAACAAGCTAGCTGAGTCTAGTGAAAACCATGCTTGCAGCACATGTACATTAAATCATCGACAGAGATGAACGAAAACGGCCGTAAAAAGGACGCACAGGACGTCAGGCCAGCTAGCAACCGGCGAGGCAGTGAGCAGTGAAAACGGAGCGCTGAGAAGCAAGCACCAGATGCCAGGCCACAGATGTTGATAGATAATTCCATCATAATATTGCTATGGACTAGTTATTGATGATGAACATTTTAAAACTGCAACTAAAAATGTAGTATATGAAGCATATTCAGATACATAAAATGCACAGGTGCAAGTCATACAAACACCCCTAGTCACGTCATGAATCTAGAACATAAACCAGGTCAGTGAATGAAACAAAATAGCAGTTAGTAGTATGCTTTGTTAAAGCTGCATACTCAGGTGTAGACCTTATTTGTAACACACTATACAATATGATGTACTGCTAGAGTATCTATATCAATATAAATTATTTCATGCAGGCTGTAATAATTTGAGTGTGTCACCATAATATTGATATTTTGTTCCATCATAAGATTGCTAGGCTATGGGCTTGTTGTTAATGATGGAAAAATAAAACTAAAATGTTGTATCGTATGAAACGTAGTACCTACATGCATATATGTGTTATATGTGTCGTATGCAGGTGGAATTCCTATTGGTGCACACCATTCCCATGGTGAACGAATAGCAATATATATATATTAACCAACTAAATATATATTTTAAAATGTTAAAGTGGATATCATGACCACTATATTGTCGGATGTCAGAATTGAATGAAGTGTGTCACAACAATTTCACAATGACAAGGCCTGTGGATGACGAAATAATTGTGTAAAATATACATTTGGGTAAAATTAAAATATTGGTTATATAGAAACCAGTGTAAGCCGAATATGCAGAATCTACCGGATATACTGATATTTGTAACGTTAAATTTATTGTCATATGCATTAAAATAAAATAATTTATATAAATATATTTAATAAATATATCTATATGATATAGAAATATATATATGTGGAAAAGGTCAAAGAATGCAAACAAAGACATAGTATGTCGATTGTGACGTTTTGAATTAGGAATGGTTTGGTTAAACTGTGCAACTTTAAATTGTTACCGTATGTTACCATGACAATACGGCACACATTTGAGGTCAAACAAAGACTTTACAGAACACATTCACACATAGGAAATGGCACATGAAGGTAACTGAGTATGCTTTTTGGTGATGTTTTGTAAATGCTGTAAGTTGTCGTACTTGTCATAGATCCTGTCAAATAGCTGTTGACTCAGTACTGTTATTGTAGGTAATGTTCACCGATGCAATTGTAATAATTAAGCAAGTGACATGCTAGAAAAGCAGTACAGTAAGAATGACACATGATTAAAGTCAAATAAAGAATGGACACAACACATGCCAGGATAAGAAACGACACATGAAGCTAACTAAGTATACATTTTGTGTGTTGGCATAAATGCTTTAAATTGTCTTACGTGTCATAGATGTTATCCAATAAATATTCACTCAATACTTATTAAACAAACAAACAAAAATGTTCACTGATGCAATTGTTATAATTAAATAACTGACATGCCAGAAAAGCAGTACAATAATTAATAACGACACATAGTTCAGGTCAAACAAAGAATGGACACAACTCATGCAAACATAAGAAACGACACATGAAGTCAACTGAGTATGCATTTTGTATGTTTTTATGAATGCTATGTTTAGTTGCTCTTCATGTCATGGATGTTCTTGACTATATATGTTGACTTAATGCTTATTAAGCAAACATAAAAGAATGTTCACGGTTGAAATTGTTATAGTTAAATAAGTAACATGCTGGAAAACCTGTACAATAAGTGGTAACGTCACATACTTAAGTTCGAACAATGAATGGACACAACGCATGATAACATAAGAAACGACACATGCAGCCAGCTGTGTATGCATTTTGTATGTTTATGTTTATACATGTTTTTAAGTTGTCTTGCATGTCAAAGATGTTATCAAATGAATTTTGACTCAATGCTTTTATAAACGAACAAAAAAAAAAAAAAATATGACGAAATGTTCACGGATGAAATTGTTATATGAAGCATGAGTTTAATTTGAACATTTTGGGAAATGTTGTGCATGAAATACTATATTGAATATTTGAATCTCATATGTTATATAAGTTGTTTACTGTTGTTGCTATGCCACTTTCTGTTCTGCCTAGCAAGTGCCTTGTTATGTTCAGTTATGAATTGCATACAACGTTACGTAATAATACGCTCATTGTTCAGTTCATATGAAGAAGAGACAAAATAAGTCTACATTTAAGAAGTGACAACTGACCCTGACTATGTATTCGTTGTATTACTTATGGGTCATGTTTTTGTATGATGGGCTACATTCGATAGTTTCCCATTTACATGTTTCATGGTTCTCTTCTTAAACATAGTATGTATAATATCTCTATATGTATTAGGTCTTCATGTACAATGCCATTTACATTGTTCGGGAATGTTAGTAAATTTGAGCATGGCATTTTATCCTCGCAATACCTGGTACCATTCGGTTATGGATAGGAATTATTTTAAAGAGGGGGATATGGCGTTATGACATTAGTTATAATAACACAAGAAGGACCTGTTGCTATCGATGGTAGTTTATATATACAAAATGTTACCATTGAATTTTGTTCCTCTGTTCCATTGAAAGGGAGATGTAATGTATGTGTCTTCCAGTTGTGTTGTTATCCGAACACCCCCAGTGTGGCACAGAGTGAGGTCACTACAGAACGTTCTAAATAAAGTTAGTTACAGTACAGAACTCATTGTGTTCAGACGTCCTTTACATTACACTACCCACCAGCCATCATTATTGGTTAATAGTTTGTATGTTTTTTATTTTACGTCCTAGTATCATCTAAGGTATTATCAAGTTGATAGAGAATTAAGGCTAAGTCTGTTATTTTCACATATAATGGAGATTATATATCCGCCACCCTGTAAGTTGGAATAAGTCTTCTGTCAGTGCCGAAGCATTGGTCTTCCAGCAATTTTTCAATTCAGGGTTATTTATTATTTAAGGTATACAATAACTGTTGAATACAAAATTTGCAGCATGTAGCACAATGAAATGCTGTAACCCAACAGTTCCATAGCAATATGGTAACAGTAGTGTCATATAACTAGATCAATATTAGTCAGATCAATGTGAGTGTTTACATAGTATTTAGAAAGTAAGCAGAAGTTCTTATGTGTTCAGTTGGTAAAGTTTTAGTAAGTTTTAATGTTCAGTTGCAGTTAGCCAAGCGGCATATAAATGTCAGTTTGTTAGAAATATTTTAGTGTTACTCTAGTGTAGTTAGTTATGTGAGTTTATGAATGATGTTGTTGGGGTGACGTTGTTAATAATACACTGGACCACCTGTGACCAGTGAAGCAGTGGGACCAATCCCACTGTATTTAGGTCTTAAATGTTACATTTGTATTTGGACTGTCTCAGTCATTGTATATGGTTGACTGGAAATAACAGAGGAACAGCAACAAATAAAGGGGGGGGAAGAACTGAGGCTGAGGGTTCGGTGGTCTGCCACTTACGGTATGGCGACACCATGGAACATACTTTACTGTAACTGCATAAGATTGGTTTTTCACTTATTTCCCCCGATACCAAAGCAGCGTATGTATAGAAGCGCCTCACGCTACAAAGCAACATAACTATGGAATAAACTACTCACTGATAGCAACATATCTTCAAAGCTTCTTTTTTGTGTGTGTGTACATTACTTGTTTTAAGCAGGGGAAATTTTAATCGCGGACAATTGGTCTTCCTCATTCCACTGCTCCTTGCCCTATCCTAATAATGCCAACTGCCTGGCTAGGAAGCAACAAGTATCAATTTGTGACTCGACCAGCATTCAAACCCACAATCCCATGATCTACCAACACGGGAGACAGACGCTCTAACTCATTCGGCCATCCCGTCTGGTTTAGCTCCATAGCTGCAACTTCCACAAAATTCTCAAGCATCATATTTCTACGGTGTTAAGTCCAACTGAAGAGTTTCACGCGCAAAACCATGTAAACGCCAATCCAAAAATTGAGTTTAAACAACAGATTTTTAACCGGAAATAAATTTAAAGCTCATTAATTCAACTTTTCATATGATCATATATGGCTATGGAGCAATAAACAAAACAGCAGAAATATAAAAATATAAACGTTTTGAAGGTTTGATTCCAATGTTTCTTTCCATTTTTGTATTGGCCTTTACATGGTTTTATCGCATGAACTTGTCAACTATAGATCCTGAAAATCTGGAAATGGTTCTCTTTTATCATAATAAATTCAGACTAAGCGACCGAAAGGGAAAGCGTTTTAAGCATGTATCATAAAGAAGCCTTCCATCGCATCTCAACCATTATACCCTACCTCATCTCCCCTCAAGTGTCCCAGACCAGGGCCCGTATGCATGGGGCGGTGGTAGCGCTCTACCCCTGGGGGTAGAGCGGATATCCGGGGTTGCAGTGAAAAGTTGGTATGCATGTGACTGGGGTATGCAAACCCCGGGGGGTAAAAGTAGGGTAAGCTACCCCCACTCAGTAGCAGGTATAAGGGCTGGGGTAGAGACCGACTCGGGCCAAATCTATTGAATGAGATCATATTTAACAGAATTACATACGCAATAAGTGAAATTTGATCAATTTAACCCTAAATTCGAAGCGTTATTAAGGCTACTGCCGCATTGGCGGCGATATTAATAGTGTCGAATCGATGAATGTAAAGTAAAGAAATCGCTGCTGCTGGCAGTATGGAAAGCGACGTCCATGCGGCGGCGGCGATTTGTTTACTTTACATTCGTCGATTCGACACTATTAATATCGCCGCCAATGCAGTGGTAGCCTTAATAACGGTTTGAATTTAGGGTTAAATTGATAAAATTTCACTTATTGCATATGTAATTCTGTTAAATATGATCGCATTCAATAGATTTGGCCTGAGTCGGTCCCTACACCCCAAGCCATGCCCTCAAGCGGTTGCTTGCATTCGTCGATTCGAAAATATTATTATCGCCGCCGGTGCGGTGGCAGCATTAATATTGCTTCGAATTTAGGGTTAATTTCATGAAATATCACTTATTGCATATTTAATTCCGTTAAATATGATGGCATTTAATAGAGTTCAGCCTAATATATGGCTACAAACGCAGAGGGATTTCCCAAATCTATAAATAACTACAAGGGTATCTACCTCCTTGCCGATTTGGCTCCATGCATACCCTGTGACAAATTTATTACCCCCAGCGATAGCTACCCCAAACTCGGTCCTTACCACCAGGGGCCATAAATAATTCTTCATGCATACGGGTCCAGGGCTCTAGAGCCTTAATTACTTGTGTATTATGTATTGTATACGATGTACTTCGATATATTCTTATATATCTCTAGGATGCCATAACTTAATGTAAATCCGCTACGATCCATCACCTTTGTTATGTTTCTAAACAGTCACATCTATGGTGTTCTTTGTGGTGGAGTGCTTAGAGTGTCTGACCTTTTTCTAGGTCGGACTGCTAATCTATAGTTTGGTGGTTCGATTCCCCATGTCCCCGATCCCCCTCTGCCAATTTGGATTTCCACCGCTGTGTATAACTTACAGCGTCATCAAAAGTCAGTTGCTCTCATACCATGTCAATGTCATGTGGGAGCTTAAAAATCCCTTGTGTCTGTAAAAGTGTAGGCTCGGGCTTTCTATTGACAAACTGTTTAATGGTGAAACCAACTCTATTCAGACTGATCCATGATAGGCAGCATAAATCTTCAAGAAGAAAACAAAAAAAAGACATATGTATGCATCGGATGTAATTTCATAACTTGTGGTTTCTGGTGATTTTATTATTAAACTCTCAAATTGTTTAGAGACCAGACGGGATGGCCGAATGAGTTAGAGTGCCTGTCTCCTGTGCTGGTAGATCTTGGGGTCGTGGGTTCGAACCCTGGTTGAGTCAAACCAATGACTTACAAATTTATACTTGTCGCTTCCTCCCCAGACACTTGGCATTAATAGGATAGGGCAGGGACTGGTTGGCTCAGTGTCAGGATAATGTGACTGAGTGGGATATCAGGTCATGGTGCCAGTGGCCTGGTTTCCCAGTGGGGAAGCACTATACAGTCACCATGAGTGTGCACTGTCACAAGTCAGTACCCATCCTGATATGACCTTAGATGTTGCTAGGACGTAAAACAACAACAAACAAACAAATTGTTTAGATACTTTACTAATTACCCATTGTTAGTTTGTAGAGATTCATTTGGGGGTAAAGCAGAGGCAGCAAAATTATCCCCTTGGGGGTTGGCAACCAAAAATGCCCTACCATATTTAATCGTAAAGTAAAATTCTATTCAAAAGATAGTGTTGCTGAAATTCCATACATAAGAGAAGGTCGGGAGTTCGATTTCTGGTCGAGTCATGATAATGTGACAGGACGGATCAGGATAATGTGACAGTGGGAATTCGGGTCATTGTGCTGGTAGCCTGATTTTATCAGGGGGTGTGCCAATCACAAGACATCAACACAAGTCGCTACCCGTTCTAATATGACCTCAGATGTTGCCGGGATGTAAAACTCCAACAAACAAGCATGAACAGACTGGATGGCTGACTGAATTGAACGCTTGCTTCCGCTTGAGCAGGAAGCGTGTTCCAACTTCTGGCTAGTGGGATAAAACTTCCCTCGCTGATTTATGCCATCCTGTTATAATATTCCGGAAAAGAATCTCCATTAATATTCCGGAAAAGAATCTCCATCTGATTGTTTGATGTGATTGATTGGCGGTTGTTTTACGCCGTGTCGGCAGCATCGGCCATATTCACAGCGAGAAATGTTTGTTTTTTGTTCAAACCACCGCTTTTACATGTAAAAGCAGACAATCAATTATGTGCCAATAGACACTCATTAAATTAGAAAGCTCACAATCATATATTTGTGGTCAAGGGAAACAAATTCCCATAGAAAAAGAAAAGTTTTATTAATAATTGATAGAATCTATTTAGTAAACTATATGAGGTGGTACAATCTCAATCTCATATGCAATGATATACGCCTGCCCCCTAGGGACAATAATATACCAGTATTATACCGACCCGTCCATACGATAAAAACACGCCACTGCCCTTTTTACTAGACTCCAATGCTCTTCAGAACAACTATTGTTTGACCTGACAGATATGGCCGAACGAGTTGAGCGTCTGTCTCCTGTTTTGGTAGATCGTGGGATGCCAGCCCAACGGTTGGAACCCTGGTCACATGAAAGCAATGACTTTAAAATGTATACATGTCACTTCCTTGCTTGGTATTAATAGGATAGGGCAAGGACTAGTTGGTTCAGTGTCAGGATAATGTGACTCAGTTGGATATCAGGCCACCAGCACCATGATGTGATCTTCCTCGTGAGAAGGCAACCAGTGCTCCTGGTTGGTCAGGCATCATCCTATCCAGTGGGATAGTTCTGTGAATGGCCATTGTACTTGGGACTGTGTTTGGTGTCACATTGACGTGGACTCCTGTGTCAAGCTATTCGGTGAATATGCTGGTCTATGACACTTGATACCCTGTCATCTACGTGCCCTGATGTGTTCCAATATCCAACAATCTAGGTTGCGAAGGGAGTTCCCATTGTTGCCTGGCTTACTTCAAAGACCACAGCCACCACCCACCACCAATTACGGACCACCCACCGGCACCTACCACTCACCATTCACCATTCATTCTGTAATACAAGAAGCCGTACCATGGTTAGTCCATTACCTCCACTCACCTCCCCTCACCTCCACTCACATCAGTCACCTCAGTGACATCACTCACATCACGGACATCACTCAGTGCAGTCACATCAGTCAGCTCCACTCACATCAGTCACCTCACTGACATCACTCACATCACTCACATCACTAACACCACTCACATAACTCACATCACTCACATCACTCACATCACTCACATCACTCACAACACTCACACCACTCACAACACCCACAACACTCACACCACTCAGAACTCGCACCACTCACTCCACTCACACCAATCATACCACTCACATCACTCACGTCACTCACACCATTCATCCCACTCACATCACTCACCTCACTCATGTCACTCACACCACTCACATCACTCATACCATTCACATCATCCACGTCACTCACACCATTCACATCCCTCACCTCATTTACATCACCCACATCACTCACATCACTCACATCACACACCATACAACCACGCACATAACTCACGCCACTCACGCCACTCACATCACTCACACTACTCACGTCGCTCGCACCCATCACATCACTCACATCACGCACATCACTCACATCAATCATATCACTCACATCACTTACATCACTCACATCACTCACATCACTCACATCACTCACATCACTGGCATCTCTCTCATCACTCGGATCACTTGCACCGCTAACACCTCTCACCTTACTCAAATCAATCACATCAATCACCTCAATCACCTCAATCACATCAGTCCCATCAATCACATCAATCACAACACACCACCCACATCACTCACACCACTCACATCAATCACACCACATCACTCATACCACATCACTCACATCACATCAATCACATCACCCACCCCACCCCATTGGCAACACTCACCTCATTGACATCACCCACACCACATCATTCACATCACATCAACACCATTACTCACATCACATCACTCATCACATCACTCACATCACATACCACACACCACTCACATCACTCACACTACTCCCATCACTCAAATCGCTGCTCCCTCTGCAGTTTGGTCGCCCGCGCAATCACCAGCCACCAGCCATCAGTCAAGAACACCAACAACAAACAGCGACAGTATCATCAATCCGCCATCTTTGTTCCGCCTGCCTCCCCCAGCCAGTCTTTGTGCGCCCGCTGTCCACATCCAGCGGGAGTAAGCCCCGCCGACGGGACCCGACGGGGCGGGAACCCACATCAGAGGGCACTCCCCCCTCTTCCCCCTCTCCTTTCCCCCCTTCTCCCTCCTTCCCCTCTCCTTCCCCTTTCCTACCCCGTCCTCAGGTTCCCCTCCCCCTCCCCTCCGCTCCTTCTCCGCTCTCCGTCGCTCCCTACTCCCCCTTCCCGTCCCCTTCTCATCGACCTCTGTTCCTGTCCTCAGTTCACAGCCCCCCGCATCCCTCCACCTCCCCACATGTCTGCTCACTTCCCCCCTCCCTCTGCCTCCTCCATCTCCTCCATCCTCCATTCCCTCATCCCACTCCACCCCTCCCCATCGCACCTCCTGCGCATCGCCTTACTCTCCTCTCGCTCTCCTCTCCCTCTCAGCTCCCTGTACTCTCCCTCTCCTGCCCCTCTCCTGTCCCTCTCCTGTCCCGCTCCTCTCCCCCTCCGCTCCCTATCCCTCTCCCTCTCCCTGTCCCTCTCCCTCTCCCTGTCCCTCTCCCTCTCCCTATCCCTCTCCTCTCCCTGTCCCTCTCTTCTCCCTCTCTTCTCGCCCTCTCCTCTCCCTCTCCTCTCCCTCTATTCTCTCCCTCTCCCTCTCCCTTTCCCTCTCCTCTCCCTCTTCCCCTCCCTCTCATATGCCTCTCCTCTCCATCTCCATCTCCTCTCCCTCTCCTCTCCCTCTGTTCTCCCTACTCCATCGATCCCCTCCTCCTCTCCCGCTCCTCCCCCTTCTCCTCCCCCTCTCCCTCTCTTCTCCCTACCTCCTCTCCCCTCCTCCACTCCCTCTCCTCTCCCTCTCCTCGCACCTCCCTCTCCATTCCCCACTATCCTCTACCCTCCTCCCGCCTTCCTCCTCTCCCCCTTTCCTCCATCCTCCCCCTCCCCCCTCTCCCACTCCTCGTCCCCTCACTCCACATCCTTTCCCCCCCCACCCCAACCCCCAACCCCTTCTGAGTCCCACTGACACCCACAAGCTAACATCCCCTCCTGTCCCCCTCACGCGCCACCCTCCCCCTCCACTCCCTCCCCACCCCCTCCATTCATCATTGTTTGTTTGTTTATGTATTGTCTTACGTCCTAGCAACATCTAAGGTCATATCAGGACGGGTACCGACTTGTGACAGTGCACCCTCATGGCGACTTTATAGTGCTGCCCCACTGGGAGACCAGGCTGCCAGCACCATGAGCTGATATCCTGAGCACATTATCCTGACACTGAGCAAACCAGTCCTTACCCTATCCTAATAATGCTGAGTGCCTGACTAGGAAGTGACAAGTGTCAATTTGTTAACCATTGGTTTGAGTCGACCAGGGTTAGAACCCACGACCCCATTGGTTCGAATCTCCTGATCTCCCTAAACAGGAGACGGACCCTCAACTCATTCGGCCATTCTGTCTGGTCCACCCTTCATCCGTGTCTACTGACACCACAAATCCAACAACCCAGCCTGTCACGCCCCCTGGTGGGGACAGACCGAGGTGGCTTGTAATCTGCAGCCCTGACCCTCCCACTGCGCATGTGCTCAGCGCCAAGATACGGAGGCGCGGCGTCCCAGTGGTATCACTTCCGGTTCGCATGTAAAAGAATAAGACCTTTGCTTGAACAGCGTATGCGCTGGGATTCCTGCTGCTATAGCCCCATCCAGCCAACTCGCTACCCCCCCCCCCCCCCGACTTCCTAAGTCCACTTCCTACCCTCCTTCACCAGCCCCACCTCTTCCTCACCCCTTCCCTCGCCCCACCTCCTGCCCCGCTTCAACCTCCCCACCTCATCCCCCCACTTCCATCGTCCCACCTCCTCCCCCCCCCCCACACTTCCATCGTCCTACCTCCTGTCCCCCGTTGATCCCCCACACCTCCTCCCCCATCTCTCTTCCCACCTCCTGCCCCCCTTCAATCTCCCCACATCCTCCTCCCACCCTCCCCTCGTCCCACCTCCCTCCCCCCATTTCCCCTCTTCCCCACGTCCCTGCCCCCCCCTCCCCCTCCCCACCTCCTCCCCACTTCCCTCGTCCCACTTCCTCCCCACACTTCCCTCTCCCCCTCGTTCAACCTCCCCACCTCCTTCCCCCCCCCCACTTCCCTCGTCCCACCTCCTCACTCCACTTCCCTGGTCCCACCCCTCACCCCCACTCACTCCTCCCCCCTCCGCCCCCCCTCTGACCCTCCCCACCTAGCTCCCCCTTCCCCTTCCCCAGCCCTCCCCCTCCCCTCCCCCCCCCCCACCTCCCCCACCTCCACCCTCCTCCCCACCCCTCCCCCCTCACCCCCCTCCCCCTCCCCCCCTCCCTCACCCTCCCCCCTCACCCTCCTCCCCCCCCTCCTCTCCCCCCCCTCCCCCCACCCCCCCCCCTCACCTCCCTCCCCCCTCCACCCTCCCCCCCCCCTCCCTCCCCCCCTCCCCCCCTCCCCCTCCCCACCCCCCTCCTCCCCACCCCCTCCCCTGCCCCCCCCCTCCCCTCCCCCCCCCCTCCCCCCCCTCACCTCACTCGCCCTCCCCCCCCCTCACCCTCCCCCCCCGCCTCACCCTCCCCTCCCCCCCTCACCTCCCCTCCCCCCCCCCCTCCCCCTCCCCACCCACCCTCCCCTCCCCCCCCACCCCCTCCCCCCCCCCACCTCCCCCCCTCCCCCCCTCACTCTCCCTCCCCCCTCCCCTCCCCCTCCCCCCCTCCCCCTCCCCCCCCCCCCCCTGTCCCTCCCCACCTCACTCTCCCTCCCCACCTCACTCTCCTTCCCCACCGCACTCTCTCCCTCCCCACCTCACTGTCCCTCCCCATCTCACTCTCCTTCCCCACCTCACTCTCCCTCCCCACCTCACTCTCCTTCCCCACCTCACTCTCCCTCCCCACCTCACTCTCCCTCCCCACCTCACTGTCACTCAATCTCACTCTCCCTCCGCACCTCCCCCCTCCTTCCCACTTTCATGCGCCTCACTGCTTCCCGCCTCCTCCCTCTCAACCTACTCTAGAGCTCTCCCTCCTCCTCATAATTCCATATCCGACTGGGTGGCCGAATTCGTAGAGCGCAGGCTTCCCATGCGGAAGGTTGCGAGTTCTAATCACAGCCTCGTCAAACTGATGACTAAAGCCTGGTACACACCTCCCATATACGATTCATGCGCTAAAACTGACTGCCTTGATGGTACCCATTACAACCCGACCCATCCATTTCCCGACTAAAACTGACCGATTCATGTTTTTAATCGTATAAAACCTGGTACACACCTCCTGTATAAAACCTAAAACTGAGTTTTAATTGCGAATCGGAAGGCTCTGGTGTGATAGGGGGTCACATACCTAAAGACTGAAATGGGCAGTTTTAGGTTTTATATGGGAGGTGTGTACCTGGCTTTCCAATTTGCATTGCTACCTAACCTAGAGCTCGGCATTAATAGGGTCGAGCAAGGATAATGTGACTGAGTGGAATATCACGTCATGGTATCGATGGTCTGGTCTCCTAGTGGGACATCACTATTAAGTCGCCATGAGTGGGCACTGCCACAAGTTGGTATCCGTCCTGATATGAATTTAGATGTTGCCTGGACGTAAAACTCCAACAACCAAACTCAGTATCAGGATAATGTGACTGAGTCGGATATTAGGGCATGGTGCCGGCAGCTTGGTGTCCCAATGGGGCAGCACTTTGAAGCCGCCATGAGTGCGTACTGTCACCAGTCGGTACCCATCCTGGTGTGACCTTAAATGCTCCTAGGAAGTAGAGCCCCAACAAAGAAATGCACAAGCATAATCCCATGGATATGTGTCTCTCAGTTTTCAGATAATAATGACTGTAAATTGACATCCGTAAATCAGGTGGGATTTGCTTGTTTCAAATAGAATAATTGGCCCCTTGTTTTCGTCCTGATTCTGGTGTTCACTCAAACTTGGAAGGGATATCAGTGTGAAGGATGGGTGAGTGCATCTGTGGGTGCAGAGGAGGGCGGGAAATACTTGTATTTATGTGGAAGGAGGTGTCTTTTCTGTTGCATCGTGGGATTGGTATTTTCGGTCAGTGTGGTTCATCGATTTATTTAGGAAATTCTGTGTGGACTGTGATGGACCACGTCCTACTCCGCATGTGGAGTAAAAGAGTAATGCCAAAGACTTTATAATACTAAGACGGCTCACTCAGCCTGTACTGTGTAATCAAAATGATCAAACCCACCACTTGGTGTGCTGGCTGTTCTCTTGGTTAAACAGGTGCTATATTATATGTATAAGTGTATATATGAAATGTGAAAGATGTGTGATGATAGCGATGCGGATGCTGATGCTGATGATGATGCGTATTTGTTCATAGCAATTTCATATTGATGTGTATTCATACTTACCTATCTCATGTATAATATAATTGTATGTGTTTACATGTGAACCACCGACCAGCAGCCGGGCTTATCAAACCCACCACAAGGTGGCACTGGGAAATTTAGATTACCATGGGAGAGATAGGGAGTGAGCCATCTTAGTATTATAGGTTCTTTGGTAACGCTGAGATTGCTTCAAACCCCAGGGCGCTCGCTGGTTTATTCCGCCCAGGTCAGAATAGGAACGACCTGTCAGTGCCCTGCCGGGTGGCATATTACATCCCTTGAGGGGGATGATGGGGCAGGGGGTGGTCGGGTTTGCAATAGGTGGAACAGTGAATCCTACCAACTGTTCTTGCTACTGTGCCGCCACCTGATGGTACTTCTTAGCAAACAAGAGTCAGCATAATAGCTAACGCCACCTTGTGGTAGTGGGGCTCATATTATGGATTATTACGAGACTAAGTCAAACTGAAGCTTCTGGAGGGATCCAGGTCTGTTTAATGGAAGCACACTTTTAAAGGAAGTGCGTATGAGCTTCACACTGGGCAGGATAATGTTAGGTTTGGAGTGTCGCTTCCTACTAACCTACAATTATCTTCTTGCATCGGTAGAGCGCAGGCTTCCCGTGTGGGAGATCGGGAGTTCGATTCCCAGTCGATTCAAACCAATGACTTACAAAATTGATACTTGTGACTTCCTAGCCTGGTGCTCGGCATTAATAGGATAGGACAAGGACTAGTTAGCTCAGTGTAAGGATAATGTGACTGAAAGGGATATTGGGCCATGGTGCTGGAGGACTGATTTCGCAGTGGGGCAGTGCGATAAAGTATCCATGAGTGCACACCATCACAAGGTGGTAGCCATCCTGATATGACCTTAGATGTTGCTATGATGTAAAGTTCCACCAACCTACCAACCTTCTTGCACTCACTATACTTGCACACATGCGCGTTACAAATTCGGCCATTTGTATACCTCAGTCATACCAAACTTTAGCTTACCATTAATATAAACTACAAGTTCACCACATAATTACTATCCCAAATGTCAGTTGTTTCAAACTGTGCCCTATGGAAGTCTTTTTTTAAATGTTTTTTTTTATTGAAGATTTATGGATAAGTCTGAATAGTCTATCACGTCTATCCATAAGTCTATCATGGATAAGTTTGAATAGACCTGTTTTCATCATTAGACAGTTTGTGGGGGCACAGGTGGGGGCACAGGGAATCGAACCACTGACCTTCAGATTAGGAGTCTGACCTAGAACAAAGCCACACTCTAACCACTCTGCCACAGAGAACACCACAAAGTCTTCAAATGGATAATATTGTTATGTGATGTAAAATATATGATGCGCTATTATTTAGGCTGCAGTGTTCTATACCTGGACACTGCTTGTTTGCGCCATGGTGTAACTGCTTGTATTTGTTGGTAGTTTATTACTGTTGCGTATGTGCTGGATTAGGTACTGCTGAGTGACCTGGACACCTTTTCAATTACACACAGGCCTACTTTATTCTGGAACCGGCTGCATGCATCCGCAGACTGCTGTAATCACCTCTTTTCATTCTAAATGTGTTTACTTAATAAATGATCGGTAGGCCTTTTCATGGGTCCAGCCAGAGGATTTCCCACTCCAAACCATAGGCATTGTCGTTGTCATTGACGGAAGATTATAAATAATTTCAGCTGACTTGTACTAGCATTCAATGAGAAAATCAGACTATGTATACATATATTGTAATTAACTGTATACTGACATGACCGATGGACCATTGCCACTGCGCTGACAAAATACTTTATTCCATGAATAAACAATGTTGAAGACAAAATGGGTTCAATCCACAGTCGAGCCGTTGCTAAATAATTGAGACTCCTTATCCGCCTTGCTCTCCTGAAAGATGCATAATTGCTAGGATAGAAAAGGGACTTAGTTAGGGTAATGCCAGGATAAAGTGATTGAATTGGATATATTAGGTATTGTTTTTGCTGAGACGGCATCCCATTGGGAGAACCCTATAAATATGTCACCATAAAAATGTTTCCATCTCCGCGAGAAAGGACTATGAACGTGTCACCATAAATGTCACAACACGATTCTCAACATAAATATGTCACCAACACAATGTCATCATCAAGATGTCATCATTAAGATGTCATCAACAATATGTCGTCATTAAGAAGTCACCATAAATATGTTACTAGCTCACTGGGTTAACACTGGGAAGATCTCAATGTAACCATCTCACTGTGACATTGCTTTGCTTATGTCACCAAACAGATGTCACCATCTCATCGAAGTCATCGGCTACCACTGTAGACGTCACCTTAAAGATGTCCCTGTAAATATGTCACCTTGGATATGTCACCATGCGTATGTCAGCGTTGAGTTCTCGCCATATAAATGTCACCATCACATCGGCTAGCAATTTCAATATCATCTTTAATATATCACCTTAAAGATGTCACCGTAATGATGTCCGCATAATGATGTCCGGGTAAGGATGCCACCGTGAAAATGTCACTGTTGGGGTATCACTGTCACCACCAGACATGGTGTCACCACCAGTCAGGGTGTCACCACCAGTCAGGGTGTCACCACCAGTCAGGGTGTCACCACCAGTCAGGGTGTCACCACCAGTCAGGGTGTCACCACCAGGCAGGGTGTCACCACCAGCCAGGGTGTCACCACCAGTCTGGGTGTCACCACCAGTCTGGGTGTCACAACTGGTCGCCCCGTGACCATGTCACTCTCTGGGGCAGCACTATAAATTTGCTTATGTGCATGTACTGTCCATATGTCAGGAGTCCATCATAATTTCACCTCAGATGTCATTAGTCCGCTAATCCCCTGTAAAATATTCCGATATACGGAATAGGGGGGAATGCAAATGTTCTATTACTGAACGGTGTAACTGTAAGTGACCAGGCGCATGGATGTATATGAGCCTCTCTCAAAAGGTGATAACTCTTTTTGTTTGTCCATTGTAACGATTGACACAAAACAGCACAGAAACGTTTACACTGAAAACACAAGGACATTTGCTTCAAATCAATATGTATTCTATTGAGATTATGAAACACCATGTATAAAACAAATAAGTTTATCCTGAGCAAATGCATAAGCAGATAGTGTGTTGGTCGTTACAATGGACAAAGTTTTGTCCCATATTGCTTAGCACCTTTTGAGACAGTCTCATATATATATATGTAAGGGCTGGTGGTGCCTGAGTGGGATGTAAATAGACATAGTGGTGCTGGCAGGTCTGGGTGTGAGTGCATTCAGGGCCTACCCCCTCTGCTGGGATAGGGATCGCCACACTCGAAGGTCAAGGTTGGTGGTGGCCATGGGACTATCTAGCTTGGTGTTGGTGGGCAGACCACTGGTATCCATGGGGACCAGGAATGCTGGATCCCTATTGGTAGGGCCAAGAATGCTTATTTTCCATTTGGGGAAAGCGGTGGGGTGATACTCTACAATGAACCCATGTAACCATATAAATAATAATCCACAGGGCTTGACTCTCTTTGCACGTTATACTCTTCTTTCTCTTTGTCTCTATTGATTTAGCCATAGCCTGCCTACACAGGCACATATTCGAACCTTAGCCATTATACACCCCGATAAATCCTAAGAACAATTGCAACAGTTTGTATACCCTAGTTGCATTAAATGTTAAGAATGAGGGTTAGGGTTAGCTGATGTAATTGGATCCTTCCGCCATCACCAAATTACAGTCAGCTCTGGTTATTCCGACACTGATTAATCCAACAATTTTGCTTATAGATACAATTTCAGGTGTAACAGATTTCCCCAATGTTAATCAATGCTAATTACTCTGGTTAATCTGACACTCGCTTTCCAACACTGACACTGCTTTGTTGTAACAAACATGCCTATAGCATGCCTATACCTCTGGTTAATCTGACACATGAAAGCCATCAAACATGAATTAGTACAAATATCCCAGATTTAGACCTTCTTTCAGTGGCTGTGCAGTCCAGTTTGTTGAAGTTTTTAAATATCAAATAATGTCAGTGTGAATGACTGATATGTATGTTAATTGGTAATAAATGTAGATATTTTACTTAGGCATTATTATTATATTAAGGAACAATTGCATACATGATTCAGTCCATATAGGCTCATAAAAATAACACAAATTACCATGAAATAGTCTAAAATGGTTAATCCGCCAATTTGCTATCCGACATTATTCGCTATATGACAGAATGCGTTGGATTAACCAGAGCTGACTGTATAACATAATTCAGTGAATATTCATTCATATTCATCTATATTCACCGCTGCTTCCGGTTGCTGGGTGTGTCGGGAGGAGGGGGGGGGGGCAGTCACTGGAATGTGGCCCGTGTCACTAAGGCATCGCTGACGTTGAACAGTTGGTATGTTGCTATAGAAACATAGCGGGTGTGTTGCTATAGAAACAAAGGGGATACATGAACGAGCCATCAATGGGTTCCATCGTCCGAGTCCTGACGGCCTTTGGGAGATCTCTGTTGCCATGGCAACCAAGGCGACATCACTCGCTGTATCTGGGGAGGGGGGGGACCGCCAATTAGTTAGCTTGGCTGGTTGGTTGTTGGAGTTTTACGTCCTGGCAACATCTATTGTCATATTAGGATAGGCAACGCCTTGTGACAGTCCGCACCCATGGTGAGGTTATAGTGCTGAGCCATTGGGAAATCATGCCCCTGGCACCATGAATCAATATCCCACTCACTCACATTATCCTGACACTGATCGAACTAGTCCTTGCCCTATCTTGTTAATACTGAGTGCCAGGCTAGGAAGTGACCAGTATCAATTTTATAAGTCATTGGTTTGACTCGACCGGGAACCAAAGTCCTGATCTCCCGCATGTGAGGCCCGCGCTCTACCGATTAGGCCACAGAGTTATGTTTCACATGTGTGTGTGTATATTAGTGTGTGGGGGTGTGGGGGTGGGGGTAGTGGTAGGAGGATGGCATGTGGGGGGCGGGGGGCTGTGTGAAGTCGGAAATTCAATTCTAAGACTGGTAGACTAAGACTGGTGGAATAACAAAGATTAAAGAAACCACATTCCATATTCTGATTATTAAATTAACAATCTTTGTCTATCTTGGATATAATTTAGGATTTGGTATTAGTGTAGTAGTTCATATCATGAGTTATACAAATGTATGTAATGTCCAAACTTGTGGCTACCGGACGCGGTGGCCGAATTGGTAGAGCGCAGGCTTCCCCTGCGGAAGGAAGGTCTGGAGTTCGATTCCCACCCAAGTCAAACCACTAACTTGCATTTGATAATTAATACTGGTCTGTCACTTTGTTGATTTACTTTTGCAAGTATGATGTTACTTCTTGGTTTTTATTGACAATTGTTTCCACTAAATGTGCATTCTATATGGCTGGGTTGGAAATTTATGTCTTACAAGCTAAAGGCCCGATCACACATCACCTGATTGGGGTACTGGATAGAAAGCGGACACTGTTTGGTGTAATACGTCAATGTCCGTTTTACATATGGTCCTCATCCGGCCTGTCCATTTTCTGTATGGTGCTGTCCGGCGGTGTCCGGCACAAGTTTTGAACATGCACAAAACTTGTACCAGACACTGCTGGACTGACGTGTATGGTTGGTGTCCGTTTTAAGTCCGTTTAGTCTGTTTTGTCCGGTTCATGTCCATTACCCATCTGTTACATCTCTGGTTTGCTTCCTGCAGAGTCCATTGACGGTGTTGGGGGAAGTTGGTCCGTCATATTTGTGTTGTGTGTCCGGGACAGTCCGGTGGCTATTTGGTCCGTCCGTTTGACATTCGGTTGTCATCCGGTTATCATCCTGTTATCGTCCGGTGGCTATCCGTTCATGTCCGTTTCATGTCCATTTAGCGTCCGTTTCGTCCGGCAGATAGCGCAACAGTTTGATACCGTTCGGTAAATGTTGATACCAAACCCCACCGGACTAGATATTTCTGTGTCCGGTTGTGTCCGGTACTCAATCTGGTAAGGTGTGACAGGCGCTTTAACCATGGCCGAATCAAAGCAATGACTTAAAAATGAATACTCGTTCCTACCTAGCCTGACATCGGGCATAACTAGGATATGGCCAGACATAGTGGAATGAGGAAGACCACTTGTTTTATGATTGAATGTCTCCGCTCAATCAGCTAATATGACATAAAGATGATTGCCTGAAATCTCACAGACACACGGCTCTGGTAGGTTTAGGATATTTATTGAAAATATGAGATCTGTATTCTATCCAGATATGACGGTGGATTGGTGTGTTTCCACTTACCTCTAGCAATTTGGAATTTGCTAAAAAAAAAGAAAAAAAAAGAATAGTATCCGACTCAGTCTGGTATTATGTAAATCGGAGTGAGAAGGTTGGTCCTCCATAGTTGAACCTTGGAACTGAATGCGAAGGAAGACACGCAAACCTTATTATTTCCCGGAGATAGTTGATGCTAGGCATACTGTGATTGTTTGTATGTTGGAGTTTTACTTCTAGGAACATTTCAGGTTATGTATTTGTTTAAATTTGTGTTTGTCTTTTGTGCATTAGTTGATTAAGCAAAGGGAAATTTCAATCGTGGACAATTGGTCTTCTTCTTCCGACTGTCCGCTCGTAATGCCTAATCTCATGCAATTTAGTGAGTGACAAGCATCAATTTTTAAAGTCATCGCTTTGACTCAGCCAAGGTTCAAACACAGTGTTTGAATCCCACAAACTACCAAAACTTGAGGCGGGTGTCAAATAATGTTGTCATCTCGGCTGGTTATTAGGAAATGTACCCACTCCTGCCAGTGTGCTCCCATGACAAATGTATAGTGCTCAACCAGTCCCATAACTAGTCCTTGGACCTCTGACCCAATACCCCCACTCAGTCTCTTTATCCTGATACTGAACAAACCAGCCTTTTCCCTATCCTATTAATGCTGACCACCAGGCTTGCTAGCGACAAGTATAAAATTTGTTAGTCATTGATTTGACTTGATGCGGTTTTACCGCCACACCCTCCTGCGTGTGAATCTAGTCAACTCTTTTACTGATTCAGCCGCCACTTCCGTTTGCCAACCTCTGATCCTTAGGCACGCGTCTGCCTGCTCTTAGACACCCAATCATAGCGGCAAGGGTTGATCACGTGAGCAGGTCAGGTAGGAGGAGCCTGGTTTACTATAAATAGCTCACCAATCCCATTCCTAACACCTTCCAGAAGAGGATATCTGGACTGGTTATTATAGCATGGCTATATAGCATGGTGCTTACAATATAGCTATATAGCATGGCCAGTGCCGTATAGCTATATAGCATGGTGTTTACCGCATAGCTAAATAGAATGGTGCTAAGAGCATAGATATATAGCATGGTGATTACCGTATAGTTATATAGTATGGTGCTTACCGTAGATATATATATATATATATGATGGCACTTATGGTATAGCTATATAGCATGATGATTACAGAATAGGCATATACCATGGTGATTACAGAATAGGTATAGAGCATGGTGAGTACAATATATATATCATGTTGTTTACAGAATTGATATATACCATGGTGATTACAGTGTAACTATATAGCATGGTGATTACAGAATGGATATATATTGTGGTGATTACATCACAGCTATATAACCTGGTGATTATAATATAGCTATAGCGCATGGTGATTACATAATACAGATATAGCACGGTGGTTGCAGTACGTTGTTTAAATACAGCATGGTGATTATTGAATGGTTATATAGCATGGTGATTACAGAATGGTTATATAGCATGGTGATTATATACAGTATATCTAAAGAACACGGTGGATATATATCATGGTGATTACTGTATATCTGTATATCATGATGATTAAATAAGGGATATATATCATGGTTATTACTATATATTTATATAGCATGGTGATTAAATAATGGATATATATCATGGTGATTAATGTATAACTATCTAGGATGGTGATTACATAATGGATATATATCATGGTGATTACTGTATAGCTATATATCATGGTGATTAAATAATGGATATATATCATGGTGATTACTGTATAGTTATATAGCATGGTGATTACAGAATGACTATATAACATGGTGATTACATAATGTATATACCATGGCAATTATACTATAGCTATATATCATGGTGATTACCAAATTACTATAGAGCATGGTGATTACATCATACCTATATAACATGGTGATTACAGTATAGTTATATAACATGAGTATTCATCATCAGCATCATGCTGTCGGTTGCGATGCGATATAATATAATATATATATAGTGTGGCTATATATAAGATGGCTATTACAGGCCGGACATTATAGTTAAATCCTAAATAACTCCTGGAGAATATGTTGGCTCAAGCTATGCAAAACCTGACTCATCATATATATTCATAATAATTGTGAATAAGAATGTATGTATATTATGAACATTATATCATGTCTAGATACCATATCATAGTTGTGCCCACTATATTGCATGTTCACTATGCATGGTTATTGAGGATCGCACCAATAACGATGTTATATACCATGGCGAGTATAGCATGGCTACATAACATGGCTTATAGCATGGCTCTCTAACAGTGCTAATATAGCATGTTCAATATATAGCATGTTCAGAATACATTTTATTGTTATTTAACATCGCATTAATAACACTGCTAAATAGTATGGTCGCGTAGCATGGCCCTTACAGCATGGCTCTTTAACAGTGCAAATATAGCATGTTCAATATGCACGGTTATTTAACCTCGCATTAATACCACAATTCATATAACATGAGAAGTATAGTATGGCTACATGAGATGGTCATTATACCATGGCTATCTATCAGTGCCAATATAGCATGGCAATATAGCACGCTCACCGGAATTCGGTGTGAGAGGCCTCACATTGGAGCTGATGCAAATCTCAGCATTTCCGGTAAAAACACCATGTGAATATTTATTTCCACAAAGCACTCTGGAAATGGCAGTCTCAATTTCTTGACACTGCATGAATGCCAAAGCACTTAGACTGGAGTATGTTGTTCAGTGAAACGGAAACTTTTAACGTCGAAGCCTGATTCATCCAGACCTGCAATGCGCTTAGCAACGATTCTCGCTTTTGTTGGGGTTTTATGTCTTGGCAACATCTAATATCATGTGGTGTATTTCTGTTGCGGAGTGGGTAGAGGGGCTGACTTTTTTTCTAGGTCGGACTCTTAATCTTAATGTTGGTGGTTCGAATCCCCATACCATCACCTCTGCCAATTTGGATTTTCACCGCTGTGTATAACTTGCAGCTTCATCAAAGGCATTGCCGTGAATATGGCCTATGTTGCCGACACGGCGAAAAGCAACCACCAATCAATCAATCATCAAAGGCCAGTTCCTCTCATACCATGCACATGTGGTGTAGGAGGTAAAAAAATACCTTGAGTTGGTGAAAGTGTAGGCTTGGGCTTTCAATTGACTACCTGTCTAATGTTGAAAACAAGTCTATTCAGTCTTATCCATGAGAGGCGGTAAAAATCCTCAAGAAGGAAAAAAATATCTGGAGGGTACTGACTTGTGACAGTGCGCACTTATGGCAACTTTATAGTGCTGCCCCCCTGGGAAATCAGGCAGGTGGCACCATGACCCGATATCAAACTCAGTCACATTATGCAGACACTGAACCAACCCGTCCTTGCCCTATCCTAATAATGCCGAGTGACAGGCTAGGACCCGACAAATATCACATTTTAAAAGTCATTGGTTTGATTCGACCAGGAACGAAACTTCCAATCTCTCGCACTCTACCGATCGAATGGGTTTATATAGTGTGACCATGTGTGGACTGCTGGGGTCTGATGTGACTGACTAGTTGGTTAGCAATATATTCAAGCAATAGTGGAATTTACACTACTCTCCAAGTGTGCGATCTGCTCTAGTCTACGTGATTGAGGACACGCTGTAAAATATGCCGATATACGGCGGGGGGAGTGCTATTCTGTGATGTATTATTTGTATGCCTATGCAGCTGACCTTGTATGTGTATATATATATATATATATGTATTGGTTTGGGTATAGCTGAGTTCCATGTGCATGACATAGTGAATGCTGGCAGACTGAGTGTAGTGGCACTCAGGACCTGGCCCTCCTGCCTGAGTAGGGATTAACCCAATCCAGTAGGGGTCAATGTAATCTGGCTGTGACGAGCAGGCAGAGCAGTGTTGGTAGTCACCATACAGGTACTGATGGTGGGCAGACTACCAGTTGCCATGGGGACTGGAAATGCTGTGCTCCTATTGGGTGACTGGGGTGGTGTGACACCCTACCAGTGAACCTATGTACTATAAAAATAAAGATAGAAGGCTTGCCTTCCCTTACTCTCTTCACTCTTACTTTCTCTTTCTTCTTGTCTGAATCATATTTCCCTACAGCCTACTTGCACATCCACAGATCCGGGTACCAACTCTACAACGCGTTATGATTAAACCACACTAATACTTAGTAATAGCCACAGTTTAACCACAGAGAACCTCAGACAATGGTTGGGTGCTAAATAACTCCTAAAGAAGAAGTTCTGTTGAAGTATACAAATCCTGACTCCTAATAATGGAACATAATGTGATAGGCCCGATGTCAGCCATTCCACGGTCTCGCATTCGCTGACACACACACAAAAGAATGGCAAGATTCAAATGCAGTACGCTTCAACTGTCAAGTGACCCCTCCCTTAACGCGCTAGGTCCCACATCACCTCTATAGGTGGTTAGGGGGGTGTGCTAGCCACACACAGTATACGGTAGCCCAGTCGGGGTCCTTCCCGGTGGCTAGCGTGCCGTCACCTATCGCAGTTCAATGTAACTGCGTAGGTGTGCGGCGTAGTGTCTGCTGCCACCACATCATAGTGAAGCTCATGTATTCACAACTACAATAATAAGCGTGGATAAGTAAATATATTTTCGTCATTATTTATACAACTCCATTAAAATACTGCCACTAAAATGCTTGAACTACCACACTTAGCATTTACAGTATCCTTCTAATGCTGCTCTACACTTTTCAGTCACTTTTTTGTACTTGTTATCAGTGATTTTCTCTTAGATACTGAGAGCAGACAACGTTTTCTTGGTGAGAGCAATCGATTAGCTACATTATGGCAACATTGTAGGTCATTTCACATTCTTGTTCATTGTTTGGGTTTTTCCATCCTTTTTTGTTTCCTTCTGATTATCAGCGATATTATCTTTGATACCAACCAATCAGATGGCCGAATGAGTTAGAGCGTCCATCTCCCGTGTTGGTATATGGTGGGTTCGAATCCTGCTCGGGTCAAACCAATGACTTAAAAATTGATATTTGTGGAATCCTAGCCAGATGCTTGGCATTACTAGGATAGGGAAAGGATCAGTGGAATGAGGAAGACAAGTCGTCTGCGACTGAAATTTCCCCTGCTTTAACAAATAATGTACCAACAAAACAAGAAAAATAGCAGACAACTTTTGTTAAAGACGATAGCAATCGATTACCTACATCCTGGCACCATCGAAGGTCATCTCACTTGCTTGTTCATTGTTCAGGTTTTTCCATCCTGTTTGTTTCCTTCTGATGGTCAGCGATATTCTCTTTATCAGACAACTTTTTTCAAGCGAAATCCATCGATTAGCTACATTATGGCAACAATGAATGTCATATCACTTTTTTATTGTTTGTTGTTTGTTTGGGTTTTCCACCCTGTTTGTATCGAACTTGTTATCTGCGATTTTCTCTTTGATCCTAATAGCACACAAGTTTTTAAAGCGAGAGCAATCAATTAGTTACATCATGAAAACATTGAAGGTCAAATCACTTATTGATTGTTTATTTGGGTTTTCCATCCTGATTGTATCTTACTTATAATCAGCGATATTCTCTTTGATCCTGATAGCAGACAACTTTTTTAAAGCGAGAGCAATGAATTAGCTACATCATGAAAACATTGAAGGTCAAATCACTTATTTGTTGTTTGTTTGGGTTTTCCATCCTGATTGTATCTTACTGATAATCAGCAATATTTTAGTTGATCCTGAGAGCAGACAACTTTTTTAAAGCGAGAGCAATCGATTAGCTACATCATGGCAACATGGAACGTCAAATCACTTATTTGTTGTTTGTTGTTTGTTGTTTGTTTATTATATCTGATATTCTCTTTAATACTGACAGCAGACCACTTTTTTTAAAGCAAAAACCATCCAGGCAACATTGAAGGTCATACAACTCAGATCACTTGTTTGTTGTTTGTTTGGAGTTTTCCATCCTAATGTTTCTTACTTAATATTTCTTGCTATTCTCTTTGATACTGATAGAATTTAGCAGACAACTTTTCTTCTTTTTTTTTTTAGCGAGAGCAGACGACATGAATTGTGTGAGTGTTGGGCTTGCTAAGGAGTAACCGACAGCCACGCGAGAAGGGAGAGGGGAGCTGGAGTGGCAGAGACGGCAAGGCCTAGATAAACATGAAACCAGCATGAGACACCCCCTCCTCAGACCCATCCATTATCACACTGTCTGCTTTTACTAAACATTCACTGAATCGATCGAAACCGGACGCCGTGGCCGAATTGTTAAGACAATAAGTCGGCCTAACGTTGTCACGTGTGAACGCAGCTTTTGAGTGCAGACTTGGCGTGCGGAAAGTTTGCCAGTTTGAGACATTAAATTGAAAAAGCCCACTGAGTCAAACTAAAGACTTATAGCATTTATACTTGTCGCGAGCTAGCTTGGCGGTCGGCATTTGTGGGATAGGGCAAGGACTGGTTAGTTCAGTATGAGGATAATGTTACCCGGTGTGAAATTGGGTCATGGTGCTGGCTGGTGGCCTGGTCTCCCAGCGGGGCTGCACTATAAAGTCTGCCATGACTGCACCCTGTCACAGGTAGGTACACATCCTGATATGACCATAGATTTGTTTGTTTGTTGTTGTTTTACATCCTAGCAGCATCGAAGGTCATATCAGGACGGGTACCGACTTGTGACAGTGCGCACTCATGGCGACTTAATAGTGCTGCCCCACTGGGGGACCAAGCCACCAGCACCATGACCTGATATCCCATTCAGTCACATTATCCTGATGCTGAGCCAACCAGTCCTTGCCCTATCCTAATAATGCTGAGCGCCTGGCTAGGAAGCAACAAGTATCAATTGTTAAGTCATTGGTTTGAGTCCACCAGGGTTCGAAGCCACGATCCCATGGTCTACCAACAAGGGAGACGGACGCTCTAACTCATTCGGCCATCCCTTCTGGTATATGACCAAAGATGGTGCCAGGATTTAAAATGGCAACAGACAACAAACAACTAATATGAACTTAGACCTTGCCAGTATGAAATATACCTAAAAATCCTAGCTAGTCGATTGGAGACAGAATAACAGGATTTCATCCGTCAGCGAATCTTTGCTTTTGTCCTAGAAATAGATCTTTGGTTTCCACCGGAATGGGTATAGACATTGGTTGATTGGTTGTTGGAGTTTTGCGTCCTGGCAACATCTAAGGACATCATCATGACAGGTACCAACTTGTGACAGTGTGCAGTAATGGCAACTTCATAGTGCTGCTCCACTGGGAGACCAGGTGGCAGGCATCATGACCTGATATCACACTCAGTCACATTATCCTGACACTGAGCCAACCAGTTCTTGCACTGTCCTAATAATGCCGAGCGCCTGGCTAGGGAGTGACAAGTATCAATTGTTAAGCCATCGGCTTGACTCGACCCGTCCTGATATGACCTTAGATGTTCCTAGGACGTAAAACAACAACAAACAAACATTTTCCTGACACTGAACCAGCCAGTCCTTGCAGGATCCTAATAATGCCAAGCGGCTGGCTAGGCAACTCCACCCACTCCCTCTACCAGCAATCCCAGCCTCCACCCAGTGATGCAGCACCATCTCCTGATGGTCATACCGTGTTCTGAACAGCCAAGCGATGTTATCGGTGGTAGCCACACACTGGGCGGGCTACACTAATCGCTTGCTGATAATCGCCGCAGAAATTAGTTGGATAGTTGTTTATGTCCTGGCAACATCTAAGGTCATATTAGGATGGGCAGTAACTTATGACAGTGCGCACTCATGGCGACTTTATAGTGCTGCCCCACTGGGAAATCAGACTGTCAGCACCATGACCCAATTTCTTCCTCAGTCACATTATCCTGATACTGTGCTAACCCATCCTTGCCCTATCCTATCAATGCCGACCGCCTGGCTAGGAAGCAACAAGAATTAATTTGTATGTCATTGCGATGACTCGACCAGGGTTTGGATCCCCCAATCTCCCAAAACAGGAGACGGACGCTCAACTCATTTGGCCATCCCGTCTGGTCTGTATATACATTGTGACCATGAGTGGTGTGCTGGTTGCTTTATGGCATTGCTAAATTTGATTAATCCCAAAATGAAAAGGTCAAGTGGATTTTATCCAATTGTGACATATGCATGACATGTAAACCTTCACAGGAACATGAATTCTGCTATTATTTGGAACGTTTCCTGCTCTTCTTTAAAAAGGTTTTTAAGTTTGGTTTCCCTGTCACACTTTAGTTCTTAATTTTTGCTAATGGCCCATATATGTATGTGTGTGTATTATAAATAAATGTTCCTATGCACACCAATAAATATACCTTGATATGAAATATATAATGTACTATGCGAGTATAAAGATATGTAAGGGAATTATTATTATATTTAGTATTAAATAGTGTTCTTCACTAAGACGTCGCGCATTGGATTTCCATTTCACATGAGCGATATTATGATATTGATCAATTGCTATAAATTCAAAGTCAAAAAGTGAATTCGCTTTTTTTTTAAATTCTGACATATGCAAAACCTGTCAACCTTTCTTGCAACACGGATTCTTTTTCTTTTTTAAAAAAGTTTTCTTATATTATTTGGAAGGTTTTGACTTTGACGGTGCATATCACAATTGAGTGCCCAGTTTCAAAGAAAGGAGCGGGACGTAGCTCAGGCAGTAGAATGTCCACCTATAAAGCTGTCAGTCATCCTATCGCTCCTGCTCAGTGAACCCATTTGAAGTTTGGGCTATGTTCCATTCCAACCAGTGGTCCATGACTATTTCAGCAAAAGCTGAGGTGTGTGATGTCCTGTTTGTGGAAAAGTGCATATCAGAGAACTCTTGCTGCTTATTGGAAAGAGTCGTGTATATGGCGGCAACAGGTTTCCTCCAAAGAAATATGTCAATATTACCATATGTTTGATGTCCAATAGCTGATGATAAAATCAATGTGCTCTAGAGGCGTCGTTAAATAAAACAAACTTTACTTTTTACTTTAGCTTCAGAGAATGACCCATCAATATATTATCTGTATGTATATATATATATATATGTTCATATACATATATGGACATTTGTGGCAAAGTTCCCTTGCCGTAGGTTTATGCTCATAGACCAGTCCATATCCATATCCCCTTTGGAAGCGGCGGAGAAGGGGGTGGGGGGGGGGGGGTGTCTATTGATCACCGAGGCGGAGGAGGCAGAATAGTAGTAGTACAGTATCCGATTTCCAACACTGAAGGTCGTGGGATTGATTCCTGTGGAATCCTAATGAAGGGTGCAGCAAAAGTGACAGATGCTGTGATAATATAAGGATAATGATATTATTATTATCCTTATAATATCACAGCGTCCGTATAGGTGCGTAAACATGCACCATAGTCAAAAATCATACTTATCGCTAGCTATCCTGTCGCTCGGCATTATTACGATAGGGCCGGGACTGGTTGGATCAGTGTCAGGATAATGTGACTAAGGAGGATATCCGGTCAGGCTTCCGGCAGTAGGCCTGGTCTCCCACTGGAGCAGCAATATAAAATCACCATGGTTGTGCCCTGTCACAAGTCGGTGGCCATCCTGATATGACCGCAGATGTTGCTAAGACATAAAACGATCAAAGAAACAGACGTGAAGCTCAAACAGACAGAACAACACATAACTGCACACTCTGTGCACTTCTACTCACCCCGCGCACACATGCGCACACGCGCACACGCACACATGCACACCTACATATGCACGATCACACGCAACACAGACGTACCCACACGCACGCATACGCAACACGCACACGCACACGCACACGCACACGCAGACGGACCAGACAGTATGCCCGAACGAGTTCAGCCTCCGTCTCCCGATTTGGTAGATCGTGGAATTCGAACCCAAGCATGGTCGAGTCAAACCAATGATTGGTTAGTTCAGTATGAGGATAATGTGACCAGGTGTGAAATTGGGTCATGATGCTGGCTGGTGGCCTGGTCGCCCAGTAGGGCAGCACTATAAAGTCTGCGATGAGCGCACACTTTCGCAAGTAGGTACACATCCTGATATGACCATAGATTTCTTTGTTTGTTGTTGTTTTACGTCCTAGCAACATATAATGTCATATCAGGATGGGTATCGACTTGTGACAGTGCGCACTCATGACGACTTTATAGCGCTGCCCCACTGGGAGACCAGACCAGTCGCACCATGACCTGGCATTCCACACACTTGCACTATCCTAGCAATGCCGAACGCCAGGCCCAAAAGCGACAAGTACCAATTATACAAGTAATCGGTTTGATTCGGCTGGGATTTGAACTCCCGATCTTCCGCACGGGAAACCTGCGCTAGACCGATTCGGCCACCGCGTCCGGTCAGACCCCCCCCACCTCCCCACACACACAGGCACACTCATATTGATACTCTCACATACACACGCATATGCATACGCAACATGCACACACATACGCACGCTTGTGGCTACGCATTGATCACGGTTAGCCTGCTGACGGATGGCTGGGTCCGGGACACGCGTCATCCGTTTCGCGTAACTAGATCTGCCATAGCGAGGCTCCGGGCTCCGCCATCAATCACAGTTCCTAAAGCGCCCGCCAGGCGGCGTCCAAGGAGGGCTTGCAACTAGCCCCACTGCGCGGAGTCCGCAGGAAATGCAGCTCATGGCCGTATGTGTGTTATTTATATTCGCATACTAGATTAGATGATATGTATATGAGACTGTCTCAAAAGGTGGTCAGCAATATGGGACACAACTTTGTCCATTGTAACGATCAACGTACTATGTGCTTATGCATTTGCTCAGGATAACCTAATTTTGTTTACATAATCTCAATAGAATAGATATTGATTTGAAGCAAATGTCTTTGTCTTTTCAGTGAAACCGTTTCTGTGCTGTTTTGTGTTAATCGTTACATTGGACAAAAAAAAACTGTTAGGACAATTTGGTGGTGAATGATGCGGTGGGGTGCACATGCATGCATACACACGCATGCATGTATGCATACAGATCCATACATACATCAATACACATCCCTACATACACATCCATACATCGAACGGTGCGGTGGCCGAATCAATAGAGCGTGCGGAAGATCGGGAGTTCACAAGTTCGGCCTGCGGTCGAGTCAAACCAATGACTTAACAATTTATACTTGTCGCTTCCTAGCCTGGTGCTCGGCATTATTAGGATAGGGCAAGGCTGGTTAGCTCGGTGTCAGGATAATGTGACTGAGTGGGATATCAGGTCATCATGCCTGATTTCCCAGTGGGGCAGCACTATAAAATCGCCATGAGTGCTTACTCTCACAAGTCGGTACCCGTCCTAATATGATGTCACATGTTTCTAGGATGTAAAACAACAGCAAACAAACAAACAAACAGCCATGCATCCACCCATCCATCCAGCCATCGATCCGTATATGCATGCATGCATACATATATACATACATCTTAGCCTGCAACTACCCAACACCCACCCTAGTGGGAGGGCATGTGTGTGAGGGGAGGGTCAAACTCAAAGTACTGCAGCACAGCACCGGGAACACTAGGTAAAAGATTCACCCGGTACTTGTAGTACATGGGTGAAGGACAAAGTTGTGTACATACGGGTGAAAATAGGTTTAGTATGGAACATGAACTGATTGATTGATGGATTGGTGGTTGTTTTACGCCGTGTCGGCAGCATAGGCCATATTCACAGTGAGAAATGTTTGTTTTTTGTTCAAACCATCACTTTTACACGTAAAAGCAGACAGTCAAGTATGTGCCAATAGAATTAACTAGAAACTGTGGCTCCAGTATCAAATGGCTACCCATATAGGCACAGAGTTGGTGAAATGGGCGAGAATGCAAAAAGACAAGATGGCGGCCAGAGAACACCGTCGATTTCACTTTTAAATTGCATTAAAGTGTATGTTTTATTATATTTTCTAACTCAAAAGTGTCTCTGTCTGTGTCTCTGTATGTGTCTCTGTGTCTGTGTCTGTGTCTCTGTCTCTGTCTGTGTATCTGTGTCTCTGTATGTGTCTCTGTGTCTCTGTCTGTGTCTCTGTCTCTGTCTCTGTCTCTGTCGGTGTCTCTGTCTGTGTCTATGTATGTGTTTCTGTGTGTGTCTCTGTGACTGTGTGTGTGTATGTGTGTATGTGTCTCTGTGTGTGTCTCTGTGTCTCTATGTGTGTGTATGTGTGTATGTCTCTGTGTATGTGTGTGTGACTCTCTGTCTGTGTGTGTGTCTCTGTGTCTCTCGGTCTGTGTGTGTGTCTATGTGTCTGTGTGTGTCTGTGTATGTGTGTCTCTGTGTCTCAGAGAGAGAGAGAGGCACATACACAGACATACACAGACACAGACAGACGGAGACACCGACAGAGACACAGACAGAGACACAGACAGAGACACAGACAGAGACACAGACAGAGACACAGAGACACATACAGATACACAGACAGAGACACATACAGAGACACATACAGAGACACATACAGAGACACATACATAGACAGACACAGAGACACATAGAGATACAGAGAGACACAGCAAGAGGCACATACAGAGACACAGACAGAGACACATACAGAGACACAGACAGAGACACGGACAGAGACACATACAGAGACACATACAGAGACACATACAGAGACACAGGCAGAGACACAGACAGAGACACAGACAGAGACACAGAGACACATACAGAGACACATACAGAGACAAATACCGAGACACATACAGAGACACAGACAGAGACACATACAGAGACACATACAGAGACACAGACAGAGACACAGACAGAGACACAGACACATACACATACACAGACACAGACTGAGACACAGAGAGAACGCGCTGATATACGTTACCACAACTTTGGCAGCGCGCTACCAACACGCTACTGACACGCTGTGGGAACGTCCAATTTCACCATATTTCCACTATCTTTATAACGTTTCTCGACGCGCAATATTTTATTTTCAACGCTGACTGGTCACCGGGAGAAGCGTTGTACTGTGACTGCACCATTACACGCAAAGACAATAGACCTTCACACACACACACTCTTCTTTTGACAGACCCTTAAAGTTGCATAGTCCGGTGAAGCATCAACTTTTCAAAACCAAAACAATTATCTGGAATTGATTTTACCTATCTTACTAAAGGCCCTGTCACACTACGACGTGACTACGTCAGCGTAACCACAACGTGAAAATAATGATATTACGTCGACGTTATGGGCGTAATATGCAAATTGTGGACGTGAGCGTAACGTGAAAGTAACGTCGGTGTACGTCGTGACCTTAGCTGTAACGTGACAACGTTAAGGGGGAGGGGTAATTGGCGACGTGACCGGGCGTTAGTGTAACGTGAGCGTAACGTCGCCGTAACGGGTGCGACGTGGACGTAACGTGACCGTAACGTGACCGTAACGTGACCGTAACGTCACCGTAACGTGACCGTAACGTCACCATAACGTGACCGTAACCATGACCATAACGTGACCGTAACGTGACCGTAACGTGACCGTAACGTGACCGTAACGTGACCATAACGTGACCGTAACGTGCAAAACGCTGCTCACACGTTGCTGCAACCCAGGCCGTCGGTCTGACGTGACATAACGTGACTCTAACGTCATTTACGCTGCTATAACGATCGGGAAACGTCTACCTAACGTCATTGTCACGTCATCCCAACGTAACGGCTTCACGTCGAGATACGTCGAAAGTTTTGAACATGTCCAAAACCTTGACGCAACTCGACATAACACGACGTAATGTGACGTAGCTCGACGTCATTCTAACGTCATTCTGACGTCATCATGACGTAACCCAACGTCATGACGAAAAATGCCCACGTTAGGCTCACGTTGGCTCGTTACGTCGTAGTGTGACAGGGGTATTATATACTGATGCATCTATTAAGCATTTGTTGCCACATAGCACGGAATACTGAGGAAGTTTAATATAACCTGTTACTGCTAATGCCTATGGCCTCAGAGTTTTGGCAAGCTTGCCAAAACTAATTTGACATGCTTTTGTACTTCAAATATCTCAAAACATAACTGTTTAAAATAAACAGGACTTGAAGCCAAAGTAAGGTCGATTATAACGGTCAGGTTAATCTATTTATCTCAGAAAAATTAGAGAAACTCAACACCATCGGACTATGCAACTTTAATATAGACCGCTCTTCTGTTGGCAGACCCATCCCCCCATCCCCACCCACTCTTCTGTTGGCACCCCCTTAATATAGACACCCCTTCACAAGTTACTTGCATTCCTAGTCCAGACACTACGTGGCACGTGCGTGTACCGCCGTGGCACAGGACGGCTGTGCCCGGTCACGTGACCGATGCCTGTGTTCGTGTGGGGGTGGGGGGAGGAGGGGGGTGTGGGTGTGTCTGTGTGGGTGCTTGGAGTGTTGCTGTTGTTTAAAGTCCTGACGACATCTACGGGCATATCATGATGGGTACCGACTTGTGACAGCGTGCGCTTATGGCGACTTTATAGTGCTGCCCCACTGGGAGCCCAGGCCTACTGCCAGCACTGTTACCCGATATCCACACAGTCATATTATCCTGACACCGAGCCAACCAGTCCCTTGTCCTACCCTAGTAATGCAGGCTATGAAGCGGCAAGTATCAAATTGATATGTCATCAGTTTGGCTCGACTGGGAACAGAAGTCCCGATCTCCCGCACATGGGGCCCGCGCTGTACTGATTCGGGCACCACGCCCGGTGTAGGGAGGGGATGCAGAGTGGGTGGGTAGAGAGGAGGGGGGCGAGGGGGGAGGGGGAAGGGGGGAAGGGAAGGGGGGAGGGGGAGGTATGTAAGTAGGTGGGTAGGCTGCATTTAGAACACAACGAGCACAAAGGTCAAACTCCACATTGTTAATGGTGCTGTCACATTACGGCGGTTCTCGCCAACACGCGTCAACGTATGTGATATTTTGGCGGAATGTCGGGATACATCAGGAAGCGTTACGCGTGCGTTAGGCATGCGTTGCTATTCGTTGATGGACAGCGACGGTCGGCGATGGTCAGCGGTGCGTGTCAGGGGATTGGCAAAGTTTTGTGCTTGCACAAAACTTTTGACGTGCGACAACGCACGGGTGCTAACATTATGGCGACGTTAGGGGCGCGTCGAGATACGTTCAACGTGCTGGAATAACATTGCATGAACACTAGGCATACGCAACACGCGCATCAGGCTTGTTGTGTCAAACTGTTGCTTTGTTTGTTTGTTGTTTTTTATGTCCTAGCAACATCTAAGGTCACAACAAGACGGTGAGCCAAACTTTTATTTTTTTTCTCAAGCGTCGATATATGTTACCACAACGTCGGGCACATGCTACCAACACGTTGCACTAACATCAAACTTTTTCCCACCATGTTGAAAAGTTTTACATTTCTTGACATTTTTGCGCGTTGGCGGCCCGCCGACAAGAAGTGTTGCAATGTGACAGCACCATAACGTGTTCCGGTATGTCGACCGCCCCCACTACCCATTCCCTCCCCCTTCCATCTCCCCCTCCCCTCATCCTTCATCCCCCATCCCCCATCTCCCCTCCCCTCATCCCTCCCCGCATACCCCATCCCCGCTCCCCTCCCCTTTCTCGCCTCTCCCTTCCCCTCATCCCCCATCCCCCTCCATCACCCCTACCCCTCCCCCTCTCCACCCTCCCGCCTCCCATCACCCCCTCCCTCATTCCCCCCCCCCCTCCCCTCACACTCCTCCCCTCATCCCCCCCCCCCCATCCCAACCCACCTGGAAACCGGCCACCATGTGACCTGATCCGCTGGCTTAATCGGTAGAGCGCAGGCCTCCTATGCGAGAGGTCGGGAGTTCGAATCCCAGCCGAGTCAAAACAATGATTTATGAAAGTGATAATTGTCGCTACCAAGCCTGGTGCTCTGCATTACTAGGATATGACAAGGACTGGTTAGCTCAGTGTCAGGATAATGTGACTGAGTGGGATATTGGGTCATAATGCCAGCAGTCGGCCTGTTCTCCCAGTGAGTAAGCACTATTAAGTTTCTATGAGTGTGCACTGTCACAAGTCAGTGTCAGTCCTGATATTACCTTAGATGTTGCCAGGACGTTACACCACAACAACCAATCAACCAACCTCACATTGTTGATCCATATCGAACCCCCTCCAGAGTCACCCCCCTCATCCCCACCCGCCAGTAACAGGCATCCCTTTACATCCGGTCGCCATGTTGGATCTGTGTGCGTAGGTGATTCGGTGGGTGGGAGGGAGAGGGTGACTATAGGTGTAAAATATTCTGATAAAATGCATTGGTGGGGAATATGAAATGGTCTATAAAGGATTACAAATGTTATATAAAGGTAAATGATGTATAGGGCCAGATGCATGAATGTATTTATGTAGTTGCTGGTGACTCTTTATGTGTAGTCAATAGTCATTGTGTATTAAATAGATAGTGTGAGAGGGGCACTACTGTTAGTGTGGAAGGAGCTCAAGAGCTACTCACTACCCCCTCCCCCCAACTGTTAGTCACGGATCACCACACACACACAGCATTGATTGATTGATTGGTGGTTGCTTTACGCCGTGTCGGCAGCATAGGCCATATTCACGGCGAGAAATGTTTGTTTTTGTTCAAACCATCGCTTTTACATGTAAAAGCACACAATCAATTTTGTGAGGTAGTGGTGGGTAGATCACAGTAGCCATGGTGACACAATAATGCATACTGTTCATTGGTGGGCCTAGAAATGCTTGTTGTTGATTGGAGAGCATGGTCAGGTGGTATGCCATATCAGATCCATGTACCACTATATAATAATAAACCTGAGGGTGCAAGCTCTCACTCATCTTTCACTCTTTATTCTCTTCCTTTCTCTCCTTGCCTGTATTGATTTCCTATTAGCCTGCCTACACAACTACAGCTACCAGCTACCAGACGACGACTTTATATAGGGTCGGTTAGGGAGCTTTGGGGGGGGGGGGGGAGTCCTCTTGTGTGTCTCTTCGATTTTGTTCACTGGCATTGTCTGTCGATTAGGCTCGGCTCTCAGGCGCACGTGTGTATGTGTGTGTGTGGTGGCTATCTGGGTGTGTGTGGGTGTGTGCGTATGTGAATAGGTGGGAGGTTAATTCTCTCACCTTAGACACTTTCCAAGACACCCGTTATTGGATCCTTACTTCTTAGGAACAGAAGAGTTGATGAAAATCGATTTCACATTTAGATTTTGATCTTACACAAATTGGGACATGCATTAATATAACTCTTCTAACGTGGGAATCAAAGACCCAGCTAGAATGATGTGTTGGCATACATAACCAATTTAAACACGATTGTATTGATTACATTTAACTTTAAGCAAACAAGATGTGGTCTTGTGAGGACAAATTTGAAGAAAAGATTTGAAAAAGGAAGTTTGGACAAAAATTGAAAAATAGTTTGGGTAAATGCCTGTTGTTGATGTGTCAATTTTCACATTTTCACTTTAGCACAAAATCATACAAGCATACTTTTGCGGGATAAATTGAATACATGTCAATATACTTTAAGACACAGAGGCACCAATAATTTGATACAACAGATTCATTAATTATTACCATTCTAGTTCAACCTAGTGGAGGCTAACGTAGTTGAAGGTAGTTGAACTTAGTTGAACGTAGTCCAACATACCGGCATCCATACTTCTCCGTGATGATAATGTGATAATAACGTATGTGGGCTGTGAGTTCCGATTTAAGCTTTGGACATGTTCAAAAGAGCACTATGTTTGAGACAGACCTAGCCTCCATGATGATAAAGTACTGTAACATACTCTACCATACTCTAGCATAATTCTTAATGTACTCTAGCATATTCTAGCATACGCTATTGTACCCTAGCATACTTTGACACACACACAACCTTGGAGTTCTGCCATTGTCACATAGCCGTTAGTGGATGTAGTTGAACATAGTTGAACTAGTGGAGGGGAACGTAGTTGAGCGTAGTTTAATGTAGTTGGACGTACCGGGATACACACCATAATGTACTGGGATCCATACCGTAATGTACTGGGATCCGGACGGTAACATACCAGGATACATACCATAATGTACTGGGATCCGTACCGTAATGTACCGGGATCCGTACCGTAACATACCAGGATCCCTAGCATGACATATTTATCCGTACCATTAGGGGGGTCATCAACCAAAACCTGTGGTACCTTCACGTATTTGAACGTAGTGACAGCACGTTTCACCCACGTTATTCTAACTACGTTCAACTACGTTCAGTAACGTTTATGTGACCAGGGCTTTACGTGAAAACCAACTGTTTGGTGCCAGCTAACGTACATATACCCTGGCAATAATAACTATTTGACTTGCGACTAAAAAAAGAAAGGAATTATAATCACCAGCTTGAACGTGCAAATCAAATATATGTTGGCTACTTTCAGAGAATGACCCAAATACCAAAACTAAAGTCAGTAAAAGAGCACACATTATTCAAATAATTGAAATTGATTGCGCTCATGTTCACAACGAGCCGCCACATTGGAGCTTCACCTGTGTTGCCCATAATAGGCGCACAAGTGAGTCGATATATCACACAAAGGTGGTTAGCTGGCTTGTTCTGAACAGTAATTTGCGTAACACTCGCTGGCGCTTAAATAATTCTCAAACCAGATTGGCCGAACATTGTTCGCTGTTTGAGTGCCTATGGAGATTCATGCAAATGTGAGTGGGGTGTTGCGGTAAAGCGTCATAAATAGTTCAACGCTGCAATGTGCATGCAATACCTAGAAGAAAGGAAAACTGTACATGGACAGGTAGTCCAGACATCTACACTGCACCAACTCTTTTTTTTGTTAGGGGGGGAGGTGTTAAAATTGCATACTCTGATGAAAGGTTCAAATTTTCAAAAAGAAAATAGGTTAGTTAGATTTGTACGTACGTAAGGAGGAGGTGGGACGACAACATCAGGGAATGGACACGCCTGGAGTTCGTCAAATCCCAGAGGGCAGCGGAGAACAGCGAAAACTGGAGAAAACTGGTTGCAAAGTCATCTGTGGTGTCCCAATGACCCTCACGGTTGATTAATGATGATGATGGTGATGATGATACACTTGTTAAACCTTTGTTTCTGCATTTGAAGGACATACTTGGTCAATTTAATAGAACCTGTTATAAAGTCGCGATGAGTTTGCACTGGCACAAGTCGGTACCCGTCCTGATATTACCTTAGGTGTTGCCAGGATGTTAAACAACAACACGCACAAACACACATACCTCTCCCACACACCCTGTCTCCCTCCATGCACACACATCATCTACCCCCCACTCGCCCCTCCACACAGACACACAGACACCTCCTCCCACCCGCCCCCCACCCCCCAAATGGGCATCGGTCACATGACCAGGCACACCCGTCGCATGCCATTCTGGTACCCACACATGCCATGTAGTGTCTAGACTAGGACGGCAGATTGGTCGGTTGATTGTTGGAGTTTTAAGTCCGAGCAACCTGTATTTTGCATTAGAAGGATGATACTATAATTATGATATGCGTTAAAATCCGACCGTCTGAGCGGGTCTGGCAGCAGTAGTGACCAGACGCAGCTGGTATCAGGGCGGTCGGGAGCCACACACAGGTGGCAGACTAGTGGAGGATGAAGGAACTAGACTAGGCAGCAGCACAGTAGGTAGTAACTAACTCAATGACACTAGTACAGTAGGAGTAACTAAATCACATGACAGTACAGGATGCAGTAACTAATAGAGAGAGAACCACTAGGTGGTCATGTCCTTGTTTATATTCCCATAATAGATTATAGAGCACATATATATGATGTATAAGCATTATGCGAGTATAAAGGCATGGAAGGGAATTATTATTATTGTTCTATTTCATTATCTATCAACCATTATCCTCGATGTATTCACCTCCTATACTACATACTGCTACCGGTGGCGCCACCTTTGGCCCCGACCTTAAAGCTGCATAGTCCAATGGAAACATGACATTTTCAAAACCAAAACAAGTATCTACATTTGAGTCTACCTATCTAACTTAGATACTAGTGCATTTATTAAATATGTGTTGCCACATATAACGAAATGCTGGTACAATTTAATCAAATATGTTACCGCAGAAGCCTATTCTGTCAGAGTGTTGGCGTGCTTGCCAAAATTAATGTGGCATGTTTGCACTTCAGATATCTCAAAGGTTAGCCATTCAAAATAAAAGTTACTTCAAACTAAAGGAAGGTCGATCATAACGATCAACCTAATATCTTTATCTCAGAAAATGACATAAACTCAAAACCATCGGACTACGCAACTTTAACTACAGGCATTCCCATTGTCATTCGTGCCCTGGATTTTTTTAATAATTGTTTTAATAATTTGTTTGTGGGGGTTATACATCCTACCACTATCTAAGATCATCTCAGGTTGGGAACCGACTTGCGACAGTGCGCGCGCATGATGACTTTATAGCTATGCCCCACTGGGATACCAGCCTGCTGGCACAATATCCTGATTTCCTAATACTGAACTAACCAGTCATCGGTTTGACTCGATCTGGAATTGGTCTCCAGACCTTCCGCACGGGAAGCCTCCGCTCTCCCGATTCTGCCACCACATTCCGTCTAAGGTCATATTGATATCCAAAAATCCTCCGGAGCGAGTGAATTTTTCCGCGTCCGTTAGGGACAATAAGAGCCGATGGTGGCGCCACAGGGTGCAAGTGAGAAGTATAGGAGGTAGAACATAGAATAATCGATAGTACAATATTATGAAATGAATTCCCTTCCATGGCTTTATACTTGCATACTATGTTATACATCACACACATCACATAATATATATGCAGTATATATACACAGTATATATGCAACCTGAAGCTGAGAGACATTAAGACCGACTCATGGACACAACTCTCACAGCAGAGAGCTAAATGGAGAGCAGCAGTCAAGTAATGAAAGCAGTCTTTGTCGCATCGCGACCGACAGCATGATGATGATGATATATGCAATGCATATATATATATATAGGATATATAATCTATTATGCGTATATAAAATGGTGGTGTCCAGCTGTGCTGTCGCTATGGTTACTGAGTATTGATATTATGTATTTGGTCCAATCGCTGGCTCCAGAAATGGAGATAAATATTAGAATCAAACCCTCAACAACTTTACGTTTGTATTTCCTTCTCTTTTGTTTGTTGCTCCATAACCATGTGATCATATGGAAAGTGGAATTAGTGAGAATTAAAATTATCTTCAGTTAAGAATCTTTTATTTAAACTACATTTTTGGATTGGTGTTTACGTGGTTTTGCGCCTGAACTCTTCATTTGGACGTGCCCAGACGCCAAATAAAAGTGTCCGACCCATTGCCTACTTGTCAGTGTGCGTCTCTATTATATTACATGGCAAAACTTTATATATCAATTTGCCTTGCTGTAAAGAAGAGAAATGGAGCAGAGGACTAGGAGTGGTGGAAGCCCTTTATTGTCTCGTGGTTCTGGCCGAGCAAACAGCCCTACCTTACATAATAAAGCTAAAATCTTCATGGGAATGTGAAGTTCTCTTTGGCGGAGTGGTTAGAGTGGCTGACATTTTTCTAGGTCAGACTCCTAATCTGAGGGTCGGCGGTTCTATTCCCCGTGCCTCCAGCTCTGCCAATTTGGATTTCCACCACTGTGTATAACTTACAGCGTCATCAAAGGCCGGTTACTCTCATACCATGTCTATGTGGTGTGGGAGGTTAAAAATCCCTTGGGTCGGTAAAAGTGTAGGCTAGGGCTTTTTATCAACCGGCAGTGGAATGAGGAAGACCAGTCGTCTATGGCTGAAATTTCCCCTGCTTAAACAACTAATGGACCAACAACAAAAAAAGAGTAAACAGTGGCGAGTCAGCACCGGAAGTGACGGTGGTGCCGATCTCCACGGAGCAAATAATATACGGACAGAATGCAAATATCACAAATTAGGATATAGCACAGAGGAATACAGAGGAAAAGCGCCACCGCCAATTTATATACATATAATACTTATATTACACATAAATATATATGGATAGTGATAAGCCCCTTATCACGTGTAATAAGATCTGTAGTGTATAGTGCCCCCCCTGTTGGTGGGGGGGGGGGGTCTCCCAGCATCCTCTGCGCTCCCCCCCCCCGTCCCCTGCGCGGGGTGGGCCGCACACTCCACACGCTCGGAAGCAGACCAGACGGGGTGGTCTAATGAGTTGAGCGTCCGTCTCCTGTTTTGGGAGATCGAGGGATCTGAACCCATGAGTTTGTGGGATTGAACCTGGTCCAGTCAAACCAATGACTTACAAATTGATACTTGATAGGGCAAGGACTGGATGGCTCAGTGTCAGGATAATGTGACTGAGTGGGAAAACAGGTCATGGTGTTGGTGGTCTGGGTTCCCAATGCGACAGCACTATAAAGTCACCATGAGTGCGCACTGTCACAGGACGGTCTCCATCCTGATATGATCTTATATGTTGCTAGGATGTAGAACAACAAAAAACAAATGTATACATATCTTTATTATATATATATATATATACATATACATATATATCTATATGTGTAGGTATGTACATGTACGGCCATGTAATGGTTGAACAAAGGCCAGCCTCTTATTGATCGATTAGAGTTGAAAACTGGCGGGGAACAAGCAGCGCCTTACTGTGAAAGCTCGAGCATCAATTGATGGGTATTGATTACCTGTGGTGTGAGTGGGGGTACCTGGTGGGTAGAGGGAGGGGGACGGGAGGGGGACAGCAGCAGCAGCTCTGGTGAAGAAGGGCAAGAAGGGGAAGAGCGAGGAGGAGGCGGCGGCATAGTGTATGCATGTACAGGTCGACACACACATATGCAAACAACCCACAATTCCACTTCCCCCTACTCTGCCACAACCCACCCCACCCACCCCAACGAACCCACACCATTCCTATGTAACCACAACCCAACCCACCCACCCAATTCTGTCTAGGTCTCTCTTCTCTACCACAACCAACCATTCCACTTCCCCGGAAGAGCTTAGGAGGAGGGAGTGGAGGGGGAGTGGGGGGAGGGGAGGTGGGGATTGGGAGGAAAGGGAGGGGACGCGGGATGCGGAGGGAGGAAGGGAGTGAGGAGGGGAGGGGAGGGGGGAAGTGGTAGAGGGAGGATAGGGAGAGTGGAGAGGGAAGGGGTTTGGGGAGGGGAGGAGGGAGGGGGAGTGGAAGGGGGAGGGGAGGGGAAGGGTGGAGGGATGGAGGTGGAGGTGGGGAGGGAGGTGGATGTGGGAGAAGGGGTTTGAAGGACGTGGAGTCGGGGGGAGTGGAGGGGGAGGGAGCGGAAGGGGAGGGCGGTTGAGGGGGGTAAGGGTGGAGGGACGGGAAGGGGAGAGGGGGGGTAGAGGTGGAGGTGGGAGAGGAGGAGTAGTGGATGGGAGAGGGGGAAAGGGGAGGGGGTTTGGAGAGGGGAATCGGGAGGGGAGTGGAGGGGGAGGGGCGGGGGAGTGGAGGGGGAGGGCAGGGCGGAGTTGTCCTATGGCGGATTAGGCAAGGTATGTTCCGGAATTGGAGTTGGTGAGTGTGTGTGTTAGTGTTGGGTTGTGTGTTGGTTAGTGGGTGTGTATTGGTAAGGTTATGTGTGTTTGTGAGTGCGTGTGTGTTCGTGCTGGTATTGTGTTGGTGGTGGTGCTGTGTTGCTGAGTGGGTGTGAGTTGGTGTGCGGCTGTGTCGGTGAGGGTGCATGTGTTGGTGAGTCGGTGTCTGTTGGTGCTGATGTATGTGTGTGGGTGAGGGTGATGGGGTGTGTGTTGGTGCGTGTGTATTGGTGAGTGTGTGTGTATTCGTGAGTGGGTATGTATTATGGAGGATGTATGTTGGTGAATCGGTGTGTATTTGTGAGGGTATGTGTGTCAGTGAGTGTTGCTGCATTGATGTTGGTCAAGCTGGTGTGGCGTGCTCAGCTGTGTACCGTGCTCAGCCATGTCCATAGACTCAAACTCAAGGCATTGTCAATGGTCGTGAGTCACTAACCTTATAAATATAATATAATGTTTTTTGTAAAGATGTTTTATATATGTGTACCAAGCGATTTGTTTCTAGGTGGTGTGGTTTTAGAGATATTTCACTTTTTCTGGATTTTCTGTATGAACATTGCTCACGACCATTGACAATGCCTTGAGTTTGAGTCTATGTACATGGCTGAGCACGCCACACCGGGTCCCGGGCCTACCTAAATGACGTTGACACTGGAGAACTTGACCTATTTACTGACCCTAATCCAGTACATACAATGTGTGCACACACTGCATGCAATGACCACTCAAAGCGATGACGTCATGCCCAACTACGCATTGACAACAAGCTACGATCGAGCGGTCTGGCATATGGCGCAGCCATTAGCACAATAAGCACACCAATGGGGAATACCCAACCAGTGCTCGCTTCGCTTGTTAGGTCCAATGAGTGAGTGTAACTTCCTGAAAAAAGCTACTTCGGTTCCAGTTCCCATTGTGGCCGCTAAGATGACCACAGTGGTGACCTCTGTGGAAACAAAGGCTATGGGACCAGGCTAAAAACAGTATAAATCAGACGTAGTGTACTAATTTGGTATTTGGATGTAATAGCCCGAATAGCCCGGCGGATAGCCCGCCACATAGTCCGGCATATATCCTGGCGCATAGCCTGGTGAATAGCCCAGCGCATAGTCCAGCGCATAGTCCGGCGGATAGCCCAGCGGATAGCCTGGTGCATAGCCCGGCGCATAGGCCGGTGAATAGCCCAGCGAATAGCTCAGTGAATAGCCCGGCACATAGCCTGGCGCATAGCCCAGCACATAGCCCTGCGCATAGCCCGGTGCATAGCATGGCGCATAGCCCGGCGCATAGCCTGGCGCACAGGCCGGCGAATAGCCCAGCGCATAGCCCAGCGCATAGCCCAGCGCATAGGCCAGTTAATAGACTGGCGCATAGGCTGGTGCATAGCCTCCCTCACATCCTCCCTCACACCCTCACTCCCTCAGACCCTCACACCATCACACGCTCACACACTCACACACTCACACACTCACACACTCGCACACTCACACACTGACACCTTCACACCCTCACATCCTCACACCCTAACACCCTCACACACTCCCTCACACCCTCACTCCCTCACACTCTCACCCCATAGATCCTCACATCCTCACATCCTCACACCCTCACACCCGCACACCCTCACATCCTCACACCCTCACACCCGCACACCCTCACATGGTCATATCCTCACAACCTCACACCCTCACACCTTCACACCTTCACACCCTCACATCCCACACATCCTGACACCTTCACATCCTGACACCCTCACACTCTCACACTCTCACACACTCCTATCCTCACAGCCTCACATCCTCACGCCGCCACACCATCACACTTTCACCCCCCCCACACACACTCACACCTTCACATCCGCACATCCTGTCAACCTCAAATCCTTGCACCCCCCACGCCCACCACCCCACCAACACCCTCTCACTCTCAACCCCTCACACCCTCATACTCACCAACCTCATACCCTCATACACACCCTCACACCACACATCCTCCACGCTCAAGCATACCCCCTCTCACACCACCGTCAAGACTACCCTAACCATAACTACCCCGCCCCAACACACAAACACACCCAACTGGTCCCCCAGCCTGCTGTAGTGAGGAGCAATATTTAAACAGTGCTACAGGCGAAGAACAGGTCAAATGTTTGTTTGGTATAATTACACTTGATCGTCGATTGGCAAGGCCGGCCTGCCTGCCTGCCTGCCTGCCTGCCTGCCTACCTGCCTGCCTGCCTGCCTGCCTGCCTGACTGACTTCCGGCCGGGCTGCCTGCCTGCCTGCCTGACTTCCGGCCTGTCTGTCTGTCTCTCTCTTTGGCTCCATGCCCTACTGTCCTTCCGTACCCTCCTCCACCTCCTACCCCTCCTCCCGCTCCTCCCTATCCTCTCCCTCACCCCCTTCCTCCCCCTCCGCCCCCTCCTTCCCTCCTTGCCCTCCTCGCCCTCCTCCCCCTCCTCCCGCTCCTCCCTTCCTCCCCTCCTCCCTTCCACCCCTCTCCTCCTCCTCCCCCTCCTCCCCCATCTCGCATTCCTCCCCCTCGTTCCCCTTCGTGCCCCTCCTCCCCTCGTTCCCCTCATCCCCCTCCCCCTCACCCCCTTCCTTCCTCTCCTCCCCCTCCTCCACTCCTTCCCACCTTCCCCTCCTCTCCCTCCTCCCCTCCTCGCCCTCCTCGCCCACATCCGCTCCTCCCTTCCTCCGCCTCCTCTCTTCCTCCCCTCCTCCCTCTACTCCCCCTCCTCCCACTCCTCCCCTTCGTCGCCCTCCTCCCCCTCCCTCGTCCCCCCTCCTCCCCCTCCTCCCCCATCTCCCCCTCGTTCCCTCCTCCCGCTCCTCAGCCTCCTCCCCCTCCAGAGGCTTGAGGGCCAAATGAGTTGAGCATCCGTCTTCGGTTTTGGTAGATCGTCGGATTCAAAGTCATGGCTACGAACCCTGGTCGAGTCAAACCAATGAATTGATCAGTATCACCTAGCCAGGCACGCAGAATAATTATCATAGGACAGGGACTGGTTGTCTCAGTGTCAGGATAATGGGACTAAGTGGGACATCGGGTCATGCTGGCAGCAGCACTATAAAGTCACCATGAGTGCGCACTATTTACATTGGGACGAGGCTATTCGCAGAGCTCTTCTGCTCTGCGAATTAGCAGAGGAATGCTCGTTATTCGCAGTGCTGTTCGGTTATAGTCGAGCTGTGCAGATTACAGAAAATATGCTCCAAAATAACACGATTTGAACTTAGTAATGGTCAGTCATTTTTTAAATCTTTCTTTAATTTTTGTATTGAGGCTGTATTTATTCTGTCCATAGCATGTAAGCCTGGGTACCCACGCTTGTTTTCAATGCTGGCCAGCTGTAGTGTTGGTGTTGTCTTACCAGACAGTAGCTGGTGATAAGTTATTTGATTGTCAGGATATAGTCATGCTCCTAAACAACATAATTTGATTTGAAGCAGTGGAATATTCATTGACATCATGCTTTTTGTTGGTGGTTTTTGTTTTATTAAGGTTTGCTCTCCTATGTTTACTGCGGTTATAGGACCATAATGTACTTTGCCACTCGCCTGCTCATTTTCTTCCATGTTAGCACTATCTCATTATTAAGTCACGCTCCATAAATAACATAATTATGGATAGTTGTCATAAATATAATCATTATATCATTATGTTGCCTGACTGACTCCAAATGTATGCTTTGTTGTTCTGTATTTCTATTAATTTTGAATAAAATAACAAAAGTTGTATACTGCGCGTATCGACAAACTCAATGGCTGTACGTATTTATTTTGCTGTCAACGTCGTTTTCAGCGCATGCACAGTCAGAATTACAATCTAGTCTATTGTTTGGTTGTAGCTCTGCAAATTATTGTGTTGGTGGCTCTAATTCACAGAGCGAGAGCTCTGCGAATAGCCAGTGAGATTTAAATTTCACATACCGCACTAAAACGCTCCACCAGGGTTAATTAACTACACATTTTTGTTATCAGTAACTGCATTCTCATGTAGATAAACCTTCCAAAGTTCTTATCTCCAATCTATGATGCTATCTCTTTCTTTTTGTTTTTGTTGGTTTTTTTCTTGAAGATTTATACTGCCTATCATTGATAAGTCTGAATAGACTGGTTTTCACCATTAGACAGTTTGTCGCTAGAAAAACACTTTCACCGACCCAAGGAATCTTTAAGCTCCCACACCACATAGACATGGTATGAGAGCAAGCAGCCTTTGATGATGCTGTAAGTTATACACAGCAGTGGAGATAGAAATTGGCAGAGGTGTGGGGCACGGGGAAATTGAACCACCTACCATCAGATTAGGAGGCTGACCTAGAAAAAAGTCAGACACTCTAACCACTCTGCCACAGAGAACACCACTATGTATGTTCCACTTTAGTTCCAAAGCGATGTTATCAATATCTTTCTCATCCCTTTCTTTTCACAAAATGTTTGGTGTCGGGTTGCGTGGTTGTCAATGCAAACACAGAAATAGCTGTCTCGTTCTTTGAGTGCATATATATTGGTTGATTTCTCTTTTTTGTATTTGTTCTCTCCACATCAGAGATTAGAAAAGGGCGTTGCTTGTGGGCGTGACCTATTTGCATCTGGGAGACGTCAGTCGATGGTGGATGGTTTGGAAACAATAGGGAGGGTGTGTGTGTGTGAATGTGTGGGTGGGGGGGCGTGCTATATGAAGAATAGTAGAGATGGTGTGTGTGGGGGTGTGGTGACACAGTATATAGTATAAGTCATCATCATCATCATCATGCTGTCGGTCGCGATGCAAGAAAGACTGCTTTCATTACTTGACTGCCGCTCTCCATTTAACTCTCTGCTGTGAGAGTTGTGTCCATGAGTCGGTCTTAATGTCTCTCAGCTTCAGGTTTCTCTTGATGGTATCCTTGAACCGGAGACGAGGGTGCCCTCTCTTTCTGTAACCAGAAGACAGTAGAGAATAGAGGATCTGCTTTGGTAGCCTGTCTGATGACATCCTCATGAGGTGTCCAGTCTACCAGAGATTCTTTTTGATCAGAAGATCTTCCATAGACGGCAGCCCCATCCATTCGAGTATTTCCTTATTTGTCACTTTGTCCTTCCAGGTTAGCCTCATGATTGAACGCAGATGTCGCATCATGAAGGCATGCAGCTTTTTGACCTGTCGCCACATAGTATAAGTATATGAATAATAATAGGGCTGCTGGCTATTTGTTGAGTGACCAGTGACCTAGTTTGCCCTCTCCTAACCACATCCGGTCCCCTGCATCATCAACTTCTGCCTCCGGACCCAACCCTCCTCCACCACTGTCCACAACCCTGTGCTATAACTAGCCTTCGCTCACCGATCACCCTGTGTACACACACACATCGGACGCTGTGGGTTGTAGGTGTGGGTGGGGTGGGTGTGTGTATGTATGTGGGTGTGGGTGTATATAGAGGGAGGGGTGGTGGTGAGGACGTATATATAATATAAGTATATGAATAATAATATACGGTGTGTGTGTATGTGTGGGTGTGGGGTGTGTGGGGGATGTGGGTGAGCGTGTGTCGATACAGAGGGAGCAAGTAAATAGCATAAGTTTATGAAGAATAATGGACCGTGTGTGTGTCGGTGTCGGGTGTGGCTGAGTGTGGGGGATTGGTGTGGGTGGGTGTGGAGTGTGGTGAGGAAGTAAATAGCATAAGTATATGAAGAATAATGGAGCGTGTGTGTGTGGGGGGGTGGGGTGTGGCTGAGTGTGGGGGATGGGTGTGGGTGTGGGTGGGTGTGGAGTGTGGTGAGGAAGGAACTAGCATTAGGATATGAAGAATACTAGACAGGGTGTGGGTGTGAGTGGGTGGGTCGATGTGGGGTGCGGGTGAGTGTGGGGTGTGGAGGTGTGTGTGGATATAGAGGGAGGGGTGGTGGTGAGTTTTTTTTTTTTTTGTTTTTTTTCTTGAAGATTTATACTGCCTATCATGGATAAGCCTGAATAGGCTTGTTTTCACCATTAGACAGTTTGTCGATAGAAAGCCCGAGCCTACACCTTTACCGACCCAAGGGATTTTTAACCTCCCACACCACATAGACATCCTATGAGAGCAACTGGCCTTTGATGACGCTGTAACTTATACACAGTGGTGGAAATCCAAATTGGCAGAGGTGAGGGCACAGGGAATCGAACCACTGACCTTCAGATTAGGAGTCCGACCTAGAAAAAAGTCAGACACTCTAACCATTCCACCACAGAGAACACCTGGGGCCATATGCATGGAGCAGTGTTAGAGAGCCAAACCGCATTTAGGGAGGGATTTCTGGTTTAGCGCCGAAAAGTTGGTATGCATGGAGCAGTGTTAGGCCTAACACCACGCGTTTAAAGTCGGAAATTCTAACTCCGCTCATAACTGGTTTACAGTGGTGTTAGTGTTAGGTCAGTGTCAGGATGGAGCCCAAATCTATTCAATGCGACCATATTTAACAGAATTACATACGCAATAAGTGAAATTTGATCAATTTAACCCTAAATTCGAAGCGTTATTAAGGCTACCGCCGCATTGGCAGCGATATTAATACTTATATTTTCGAATCGACGAACGTAAAGTAAACAAATCGGCGCCGGCGCCGCATAGACGTCGCGTTCCATACTGGCGGCGGCGGCGGCGGTTTTGTTTACTGTACCTTCGTCGATTTGAAAATATAACCATTAATATCGCCGCCAATGCGGCTGCTGCGTTATTATCGCTTCGTTTTTAGGGTTAATTTGCTTAAATTTCACTTATTGCGTATGTAATTCTGTTAAATATGATCGCATTCAATAGATTTGAGCTAAATATATGGATACAAACGCAGAGGGATTTCCCAAATCTATAAATACATTCACGTTAAGCTAACACTCACCGTTTAGGCCGCCAAGCATACGTTTTCGACGCTGCCGATAAACGGTGATAGCTATACAGTGTTAGAGTGATAACACCACACGCCTCTAACACTGCTCCATGCATATGGCCCCAGTAAGTCAATAGTATAAGTATATGAAGAATATTAGAGTGGGTGTTTGTATGGGTGGTTTGTGGATGTGGTGTGGGTGAGTGTGGGGTGGGGTGTGGGTGAGTGGGGATTGGGGGTGTGGGGTGTGGGTGTGTGAGTGGCTATAGAGCGGTGGGTGGTGGTGAGTAAGTAAATAGTATAAGTACTTGAAGAATAATACAGTCGGCGTCTGTATGTGTGGTGTGTGGTTTGTGGATATGGGTGTGGGCGTATGTGGGGGTGTGAGTGTGGGTGTGTGGATATAGAGGAAGGTGTAATGGTGAGGAAGTAAATAGCATGTCAAGAATAATAGTGTGTGTATGTGTATGTGGGTGTGGGTGTGTGTGTCTGTTGGGGTGTGAATGTGGGTGGATGTCGATGTTTGTTTGTTTGTTGTTGTTGTTTTACGTCCTAGCAACATTTAAAGTCATATCAGGAAGTGTACCGACTTGTGACAGTGCACACTCATGGTGACTTTATAGTACTGCCCCACTGGGAGACCAGGCCACCAACACCATGATATGATATCCTACTCAGTCACATTATCCTGACCATGAGCCAACCAATCCTTGCCCTATCCTAATAATGCTGAGCCCCTGGCTAGGAAGTGACAAGCATCAATTTTTAAGTCATCAGTTTGACTCGACCAGGGTTCGAACACACGATCCCGTGGTCTACCAACACGGGAGATGGACACTCTAATGCTAGGTACAGACATAACGTATAGGATTCGCGCACTAAAACTCCCGATCCCCTTAGAACTGAAAACGGGCCGATTCATTTTTCGAATCGCGAATCGCAATCGTAATGGTAGTACACACCTACCGTTTTAGCCCTAAAAATTAGTTTTTAGTCGTGAATCGCAATCGGTAGGTGTGCTAGGGGAGTGCACACCTCACGATTTTTGGGCAGTTTTAGATCGTATACGGTAGGTGGGTGCGGAAAAACGATCGTAAACGGTAGTGTACCGGGCATAACTCATTCGGCCAACCGGTCTTTTGTTTGTTTGTTTGTTGGAGTTTAACATCCTGGACACAAATAAGGTCATAGATGAAATGTAATAGATAAGGCACACTTATGGTAACTGTATAGTTCTGCCTAGCTTAGAGATCAGGCCACCAACACCATGACCTGGTTTCTCACTCAGTCATATTATCCTAACCAGTCTTTGCTCTATCCTATTAATGCCAAGCAGCAGGATAGGTATCGACAAGTATACATTTTGTAAGTCATTGGTTTGGCTGTACTGCAATTCGAAGTCCCGACCTTCCGAATGGGAACCCCGTGCACTTATGGCCCTGTCACGCTACGTGGTATCGCATCAGCATTTGCCCAACATATGAAATAAATTTCAAATTGTCGGTGCCTTGGTGTGTAACACTGTATGACAGCGTTTACCAGCATGCTCTTAATGAAGACTACTTATACAAAACGTACCCATAACATATCTCAGCGTACACCAACATGTTGGCACAAAATCATATATGTTGGCATATGCTGAGGCTATACTGCCTAGTGTGACAGCGCCTTTACCAATTTGGCCACCGCGTCCGGTGTGTGTGTGTACACAGGGTGATGGGTGAGTGATGGCTAATGTGAGCACAGGGTTGTGGACAGTGGAGGAGGAGGGGTGGGTGGGGAGGCAGAAGTTGATGATGCAGGAGACCAGTTGTGGTTAGGAGAGGGCAAACTAGGTCACTGGTCACTCCACAACCCAACCCTTGCATTCTGCTGCAGTAGGTAGGGCATATATATCAAATTATCTGTAATTTAGTCATAATAAAGATACATAATGCAATGGATTTTTGCTTGTTCTGCATTTTGTTATTAATTATAAATATTAACGTGATAAGTGTGAGCTAAATTTTCCCAGCTTGATGTAAGTTTATTTTAAATCAGACGCAGTAGTCGAATCGGTAGAGCGCAGGCTTCCCGTGCGGAAGGACAGGAGTTCGACATGACTATCGCGTTTGGAACCGGGGTGCCGGCCGCGGTGGTCCAGTCGGTAGAGTACAGGCTATCCGTGCAGAATGTCCGGAGTTTGAATGCTGCTCGAGTGAAATCAATGACTTATTAAATTGATACTTGTCGCTTCCTAGCCTGGGACTCGGCATTATTAGGATAGGTTAAGGACTGGTTAGCTCAGTGTCAGGATAATGTGAATGAGTGGGATATGGTGAGGGCGGCCTGATTTCCCACTGGGGTAGCACCATAAAGTCACAATGAGTGTGCACTGTCACAAGTCGGTACCCATCCTGATATAACCTTAGATATTGCCAGGACGTAAAACTCCAAGAAATAAGATGCAAACAAACAACAACAATTTATTTGAAAGGATTAGCTTTGTAGAATATATCAGTAAATAATATGCTAAATTAATTTTGGTGTGCACACTGAAATTACTTTCCCATACACCGGAGTGATGGCCATCATCGGCTTTGTTTATTTTCTCATTTTTTAAAGTCACAATGCAGCACAGGAGGACTACGTTGCAATAAATGTTTAAAGAGTGGATCCGTATCTAAGTTTTGCATGTAGGAACAAAATCTAGGTCAATGTTTTGGTTTAGAAAATGTGACGCTATCATCAGGGGCCAAATGTATGAAGCAGGGTTAGTGCTGCAAACATGTGGTTAGCGGGGATATCCGGGTTAGCGGCGAAAAGGCGCAATGGATGTGGCCGGGTTAGGCAAACCCCGCGAGCTTAACGTCGTCTACACTAACACCAAGACATATCAAGTTTACTGTCGGTGGTCAAATTAAACCAATAATCAAACCGATATTAACGCCGCCGCTGCCGGATCGGTGGCAATGTTGTGAAATAGCAGTGGTCGCCGGCAACAGGCTCAGCAATAATGAGGCTCGCTGGTGCCCGGCAGTGTTAGGGACCGAGTAGGCCCAAATCTATTCAATGCGATCATAATTAACAGAATTACATACTAAAATCAGGAAATTTAATTAAATTAACCGTAAAATCAAACCAATATTAACGCCGCCGCCGCCCCCACCACCACGTATAGGCGGCGATCTTGTGAAATAGCGGTGCTCACCGGCAACAGGCTCAGAGGGATTTCCCAAATCTATAAATAATGCATCGGTTAGCTACCTCCGCCGTGCTTTGGCCACATACATTTCCAATGACACATATTCCAACACCGCCCTTAACACCGGAGCCAATAAAAAGTTGTTCATACATTTGGCCCCAGATTCTGCTGCTCTGTTGTAAGTAATTAAGGCGTCTGCTGAGTAGCGAACACTGAGTTTGTATCCGCCAGTCCCTCAGGAAGAACTGAAGCTGTGACGCAACGCGTAAAAACGCTGAGTCACAGCTTTATATTACGCGGAAGAAGTTGCGGTTGGTGCCACTCACAGCCCTATTCTTCAAACGTTAAAAATCAAATGTGTTATTAATCAGGATTTATTTACCCTGTCAATAACTTCTTTGTTCTCCTTTTCCAGGTGAGTTCGATGCTGCATGATTCTAGAACAACTAATGAGTCACAGAATATGGCGGATGTCATATAGGTGAGTGCTATGGCTGCACAACATTTGGGGGACAGGACATGAAAGGCTGATCAGTAATGAATGAATTGGGTAATTTGTAAGCTTTATGGTTACTGGCTGCAAAAACTGCAGCATTAGATTCCGGCACCGATGAATCGATCCAGAATCAACGAAAGACAGACTTTCCTGGAAGGGTAATGGTGGTGACTTGAGTCCAGCGCCACAGCAGAGTAGAGAAGGGAAGCGAAGGATGGGTTTCTAGCAAAGAAGAAAGTGCAGCAGTGAAAGAAAGGGCTCACACCCAAGGAAACACTCTGTCTGTGGAAGGTCTGGGGGTTAAAATCCCAGCAGAGTCAGACCAATGACTTACAGTTTGTTTGTTGTTGTTTTACGTTCTAGCAACATTGAAGGTCATATCAGGATGGGTACCGACTTGTGACAGTGCACATTCATAGTGACTTCATAGTGCTGTCCCACTGGGAAACCAGGCCGTCAGCACCATGACCTGGTATCCCACTCAGTCACATTATCCTGACACTGAGCACACCAGTTCTTGCCATGTCCTAATAATGCTGAGCGCCTGGATAGGAAGCAACAAGTATAAATTTTTAAGCCATTGGTTTGACTCGACAACGGGTTCGAATGCACGACGCCACGATCTACCAGCATGGGCGACTGACACTCTAACTCATTCGGCCATCCCATCTGGTTCCAATGACTTACAATATTGATACTTGTCGCTACCTAGCCTGGCATAACACTGAGCATTAATAGGATAGGGCAAGGACTGGTTGGCTCAATGTCAGGATAATGTGACTGAGGGGGATTTCTGTTCATGGTACTGACGAAATGGTCTCCCAGTGTGTCAGCACTATAAAGCTGCTGTGGGTGAATTCTATTGCAATTCGGCTCGACCGCACAACCTTCTACACTGGATTCCTGCTAGTTATCTTATACCCCCATCACACCAAACTAGTTCTCACTACATTCTTGAAGATGTTGCTGAACGGGCTCAACCCGTGTGCGAACGGAAGGGACGTAGTAGCAACTTTCTACAGTCTGTTTACAAATGGAATGGGTGGGCTAGAACCGAATGGTGCTCCAGAGCTTTGAGCATGCCCAAAATTGTCTTGCAGCCATGTTCTACCCCAACCACAGCACGTTTTAGAACGGGGGTCGGACGTTTTGAGAACTAGTTTGGTGTGATGGGGGGTGTTACCTGTTAGGCCACCACATTTGGTTACATTAAAGAGCAATAATGGAAGTTTGTGAATCATTATCAAAACTCACCCTGATTCATAACAGAGGCTAGTACAGCAGGAAAGAAGAGAAAATGTCACCATCCATGGCAAAGGATCGGTAAAATCATAATTTTCCAAATTCATTTCTCCATTGATTATTATGCGATGGACCTTCCACTTTCAGGAATGACCATTTTTTCCACAAAATATCTCTATTGTTTCATGTTTTTGTTTATGATATCCTTAAAATTGTGGTTGCCGATTCAAAATAGTGGTTGGTAGGGACATTTAAATCATGTTTTTCTCGATGGTGGGATCATCTGTGCAGAGGTACCTTTTCCCATGGTGGGTCACAAATTATTTCGGGGCTCAGCCGACGCAGATCCATATGGGGTAGGAATACTGCAAACCTCGTGGTAGTGATTATTATTCATGAGACAACTTTCTCAGTTATCTCTGTTGACAATCACAGCTGCTGGGAGTTTGGGACGCTGGAGTTCTACTTCTGAGTGGAAACCAGACGGGATGGCCGAATGAGTTAGAGCGTCCGTCTCCCGTGTTGGTAGACCATGGGATCATGGGTTCGAACCCTGGTCGAGTCAAACCGATGACTTAAAAATTGCCACTTCTCGCTTCGTAGCCAGGCACTCTGCATTATTAGGATAGGGCAAGGACTGGTTGACTCAGGGTCAGGATAATGTGACTGAGTGAGATATCAGGTCATGGTGCTGGCGGCCAGGTGTCCCAGTGGGGCAGCACAATAAAGTTGCCATGAACGCTCACTGTCACAAGTCGGTACCCGTCCTGATATGACCATAGACGTTCCTAGGACGTAAGACAACAACAAACAAACATCCGAGTGGATGGTATTGGATGGCTTAGTGGCTAGGGTCCCTGCATCTTATAATCAGAGTAGATTACCTCATGGTTTAGATTCTCACATCTTACTATATATATATATTATGGTTCTGCCTGTGTATGGTTCTCTCGTGGTTGGTTGGTTATTTATCAGAGTTTTACGACCTGGAAACATCTATGGGCATATCAAAACCGCTACCAACTTGTGACAGTATGCGCTCATGGCAGCATATAAGGTCATGTCAAAACCGCTACCAACTTGTGACAGTATGCACTCATGGCAGCATATAAGGTCATATCAAAACCGCTACCAACTTGTGACAGTATGCACTCATGGCAGCATATAAGGTCATATCAAAACCGCTACCAACTTGTGACAGTATGCACTCATGGCAGCATATAAGGTCATATCAAAACCGCTACCAACTTGTGACAGTATGCACTCATGGCAGCATCTAAGGTCATATCAAGACGGCTACCAACTTGTGACAGTATGCACTCATGGCAGCATATAAGGTCATATCAAAACCGCTACCAACTTGTGACAGTATGCACTCATGGCAGCATATAAGGTCATATCAAAACCGCTACCAACTTGTGACAGTATGCACTCATTGCAGCATCTAAGGTCATATCAAGACGGCTACCAACGTGTGACAGTATGCGCTCATGGCAGCATATAAGGTCATATCAAAACCGCTACCAACTTGTGACAGTATGCACTCATGGCAGCATATAAGGTCATATCAAAACCGCTACCAACTTGTGACAGTATGCACTCATGGCATCATATAAGGTCATATCAAAACCGCTACCAACTTGTGACAGTATGCACTCATGGCAGCATCTAAGGTCATATCAAGACGGCTACCAACTTGTGACAGTATGCACTCATGGCAGCATATAAGGTCATATCAAAACCGCTACCAACTTGTGACAGTATGCACTCATGACAGCATATAAGGTCATATCAAAACCGCTACCAACTTGTGACAGTATGCACTCATGGCAGCATCTAAGGTCATATCAAGACGGCTACCAACTTGTGACAGTATGCGCTCATGGCAGCATATAAGGTCATATCAAAACCGCTACCAACTTGTGACAGTATGCACTCATGGCAGCATCTAAGGTCATATCAAAACCGCTACCAACTTGTGACAGTATGCACTCATGGCAGCATCTAAGGTCATATCAAGACGGCTACCAACTTGTGACAGTATGCGCTCATGGCAGCATATAAGGTCATATCAAGACGGCTACCAACTTGTGACAGTATGCGCTCATGGCAGCATATAAGGTCATATCAAGACGGCTACCAACTTGTGACAGTATGCGCTCATGGCAGCATCTAAGGTACCACCATCAGCATGAAGATACGTACCAACTTGTGACAGTCTGCACTCATGTAAACTGTATAGTGCTGCCCCACTGGGAGACCAGGCCGCCGGCACCATGACCAGTTATCCCACTTGGGATACTGATGCATGTATTAAGCATTTAATAAGCATTTATAAGCTACATAGAAAGGAGGGAATAATGAGGCAAATTAATAGAACCTGTTACTGCAGAAGTTAATGGTTGTAAAATATTCCGATTTAAAGCATCGGTGGGGGAATGCAAATGTTCTATTATTGATCGGGAATACACGACCAGGTGCATGTATGTGTATATGTAGGTGATGGTGGTGCCTGATAGAGATGTATATAAACATAGTGGTGCTGGGAGGACTGTGTGTAAGGGGCACTCAGAGCCTACACCCTCCCCCCTCTGCTAGTCAGGATCACCACAGTCAGGCTCAAGGCAGGTGGTGGCCAGGGAAGCCACACAGCTTGGTGGTGGTGATGCTGGATCCCTATTGGTAGAGCTAAGAATGCTTTTTCTCATTGGGAGAATAGGATGGGGGTGATACTCTACACTGAATCCATGTACCATATAAATAATAAACCAGAGGGTTTGACTCTCTCTCTTCTTTCACACTTTATTCTCTTCCTTTCTCTTTGCATATATTGATTTCAATATAGCCTGCCTAAACAACCACATATTCGAACTGTAGACTTTACATACTGTTAGAGTTTTGGCGTGCTTGCCACAATTAATTTTGCATGTTTGCACTTCTAAGATCTCCAAAGTTAGCCATTTAAAATAAATGTTACTTCAAACTAAAGTAAGGTAGATTATAACAACCAACCTAATATATTTATCTCAAAAAATGACAGAAGCTCAAAAGCGTTGGACTCTGTAACTTGAATAGAACCTATAAGTTCTGACATATATATATGGCCAACAACATTTTCCCCCCTGCCACCCACCCCAATGGGCCCCCTCGCCTGCCACCACCCTTAACCATCATGAACAAACCATCAACACACCGAACATCCTACACAACTATCAATCTGATTCAACACATTGAACATTACATACGACAGACAAAATGTCTTGTCAACTATAAACTTACCTTGTTTTATAAGAGAAATGTAACCCACAACGATTGTTTGAGTTGCCCCGAGTATACACCTTCTACTCGGTGCTGCTCCCCATTTTTGTATGAACCGCAGTGACTGTTGCTGTACATTATACAGCAGGAGCCACTCCCTTAATTCTACACAATCGGTGCTGTGACTAATACAGCACTGATCAAACTTAGATTATTTAGAATGTCAATTCCAATAGTAAGATGGCCGGAAGACCAATATTCAGATGAATAAACACTTTACCAAAAAAACAAAAAAACAACATTAACTGAACATGATTTCATTTCATTTCACTTCAAATATCGCCAAAAGTAATGCTTTGAAGTACAGGTAATTTCAAAGTAAATCATGTAGATTACAATGATAAAGCTAGTCCCTCTATTGAAAGAATATGATGGAAAGTAACACACAAAAAATGATGTTGCGCTATTCAACTTTGAACTATTGTTGCAGGTTTTCTTGTTCTCATGAATAGTTTCTTATATTGAAAATCTAGTCGACCAGATGGCATGACCGATTTGAGTTGAGCGTCCATTTCCCATTTTGTATATCGTCGGATTCAAACTTACGATTTCAACTCTGGTCGAGTCAAACCAATATGTTAAAAATTGAGACTTGTCGCTTCCTCACGCTCGGCATTATTAGGATAGGGCAAGGAGTGGTTGGCTCAGTATCAGAATAATCTCACTGAGTGGGATATCAGGTCATGGTGCTGGAGGCCTGGTCTCCCAGTGGGGCAGCACTAAAAAGTCGCAATGAGTGAGCACTGTCACAAGTCGGTACCCGTCCTGATATGACCTTAGAAGTTACCAGGACGTGTAAACTCCAACAACAACTCAACCATCAAAATCGAGTTCTTTTGAGGGTAATATGGTGAACATAGTCTAAAGAGAGGGGATAGTGCTGTCAATAGGATGCGTCCTTGTGCGCATGCGCGATCAGGAGAGCGGCAGAGGCAGTTCCGGCTGTCAATATTGGTGCTGCCGTCTGAGGGGTGGGGTCGCGGCTGATCAATATGCTGTTACCCAGCTGGTACATAATGCCTATAGAGCCCCTACTCCCTTCAAAGACCTCCCCCCCTCCCCCATCTACATACCAACTTCCCCTACCCCACAACCTCCCACCTCAAGCCCATGTCAGATACCTCCCCACACCACCCCACACGTACATACCACACCCTCCCCAGAACCTCCCACCTGAAGTCCATATCACCACCACCCTCCCCACACCACCCAATACCACCACCGCCATACCCCCACTCCTTCCCAACACAAGTCCATACCACTTTCCTTCTCCACACATCCCAATACCATCAGCCCCCCCCCCCCACACCACCCCCACACCACCCACCTCCCCCACACACAAGACCACCCCACAACCTCCTCACACACACCCTTACCACCTCCCATCCCCACACACGCCAACGCCACCACCACCCTCCCCACCACCCCTACCCTCCCCAACAGACCCCACACCACCACCCGATCTAGGCCCAAACACACCCACACCATTAACCCCTCCTGACAAATACACCTACCTCTACTACCCTCGCCACACACACACAACACTAGAGGAGATACATGAAGACATTGGAAGAGGAGGAGGGATGGAGAGGAGAGAATGGGGATGGAGGGGGAGGGATGGGAGAGGAGATACCTGAAGACATTGGAAGAGGAGGAGGGATGGAGAGGAGAGAATGGGGATGGAGGGGGAGGGATGGGAGAGGAGATACCTGAAGACATTGGAAGAGGAGGAGGGAGGGGGAGAGAAGGAGATGGAGGGGGGGAAGGGATGGGAGAGAGATAAATGAAGACATTGGAAGAGGAGGGGGGAGGGGGAGAAGGGGGAGGGAGGGGGAAAGGGATGTAAGATGATATACCTGCAGACATTGAAAGGGGAGGAGGGATGGGTGAGAGAAGGGAGATGGAGGGGTGGACGGGATGGGAGAGGGAGATACATGAAGACATTGGAAGAGGAGATGGAGGGGGAGAGAAGAGAGACGAGGGTGGAAGGGATGGGAGAGGAGATACATGACACCATTGTAAGGAGGAGGAGGAGGAGGGAGGGGGAGAGAATAGAGACGGAGGGTGGAAGGGATGGGAGAGGAGATAGATGAAGACATTGAACGTGGATGGGGGAGGGGGATAGAAGGGAGATGGAGGTGGAAGGGATGGGAGAGGGGATACATGAAAACATTGTAAGAGGAGGAGGAGGGAGGGGGGAGAGAAGGGAGATGGAGGGTGGAAGGGATGGGAGAGGGGATACATGAAAACATTGTAAGAGGAGGAGGATGGAGGGGGAGAGAAGGCGGAAGGGGGGAATGGATGGAGAGGAGATACCTGAATACATTGGAAGAGGAGGAGGGAGGGGTGAGAGAATGGTGAGGGAGGGGGAAAGGGATGGAAGAGGAGATACCTGAAGACATTGGAAGAGGAGGAGGGAGGGGGTAGAGAAGGGAGATGGAGGGGGGAAGGGATGGGATGGGAGAGGAGCTACATGCAGAAATAGGAAGAGGAGGAGGGAGTGGGGAGAGAAGGGGCGGACTGGGGAAGGGAAATGGGGATGGGGGAGGGAGGTAAGGGGAGAAGGGGAGGTGGAGGAGAGGAGGTGGGGAGGGGGAATATAAGGAGGGTTAGCGATGGTTGTGGAAGGTTGAGGTGAGGGAGGGAGGAAGATGGATGTGGGAGGTGATGGGGGAGGGGGATGGGGTCACACGCTGGGAGCCATACTGCATGGAACGGCGCTGCAGCTCTGTCCAAAGGGCTAAGCCTATTCTGCATCTATCCACGGTCCAGTGACCTCATCCCATAGCAGACACGCATGGATGATTGTGTCTATTGCGTGGTGAGGTGCTCCCAGCCATTCCCTGAGTATTGGGTTGAACATTAAAACCTACAAACATTACATCAGTTTGTTGGGGTTTTAGACCCTAGCAGCATCTAAGCTAGCTAGCATCATGATGGGTACTGAATTGTGATGCTAAGCACTTGTGGCGACTTTATAGTGTTGGCCCACTGAGAAACCAGGCCACTGGCACCATCACCCAATATTCCACTCAGTCAGATTAAATTTGGAATAATAATAGAGTAATATTTAAGTAATATTGTACGTAACTGACCAACATGACATACCTTGAGTTTATAGTGATGCACCTCTGAGAAACCAGGCTCAGATATCCCAACATCCCACTCAGTCCCATATTGTTCCCTATTCTCAACTGCCCTCTGAGACTTGCCAAACACCAGGCCCGTCCAAATCCCTGATGTTCTCTTCCCACCTCTTCCTTTGCCTGCCTTGTTTTCTTCCCCCTTTCACCATGTTCACTGTGCCTTTGCAAGATGTTTTTTCTGCACATTATGAACAGGAAATATAACCATCCCACTGTAGCTTTACCAGACACGTAGCAAAATGAGTAGAGCATCCGCCTCCTGTTTTGGGAAATTGGGAGATCCGAACCCATGAGTTTGTGGGTTTGAATAGCGGTCGACTTAAACCAATTACTTAACAATTGATACTTGTCACTTCCTAGCCAGGCGCTCGGCATTATTAGGACAGTGCAAGGACTGGTTGGCTCAGTGTCAGGATAATGTGACTGAATGGGATATCAGGTCATGATGCTGGCGGCCTGGTATCCCAGTGGGGCAGCACTATAAAGTCACCATGACTGCGCACTTTCACAAATCGGTACCCGTCCTGATATTACCTTAGATGTTGCTAGGACATAAAACAACAACAAACAACAACAACAGTGTAGCTTGTGTCTCTTTACAATTGTCAAGAGACCTTTGCGTGGTCCAATTGACTGCTGGATGTCGGCACAGACTTCGTCATTTGTAACATGGTCTTGGTATGAGATGTGCAGTATCTTGTGGCAGTTTATTATTTCCACGCTTTGTATTCTTGTTTGGAGCTCTGCTGTGAGGGTCTATCATTCACAAGCGTACAAAAAGATGGATGTGACAATGGAGCGCATCAATCGTATCTCGCAGCTGAGAGAAATGCTCCCGTCAAGGCAAACTGGTTTCCGCCTTGTCAATGCTCTGTTGTCGGGGCTATCTGAGATCTGAGAGAGAACCCTCATCAGTTATAATGCAGCCCATGGATATAATGCTACCTTTCTCTTGCGCATCCCCACACATGCTTATGCCATTTAGTAAAGTTGCAATGTCTGGTGAAATAATAACATTTCGGTCACATCTAACTAAGATAATGGGGTCGTTATTAGACGTGATTGAAAGGAATGCTAAGTTAATTTAATAGAATCATTATTTTCACAATTACTTTTCTTTTTCAATTTAACTGAAAGAAGTTTTTTTGGAAAGTAATGTATTTTAATTTTGTTTAGTGTGTTTAACAAAAATAGCAACAATCGCTGGAAGACCCATGACTCACCACTTAAAAAAACAAACTTTGTTCAGAGAAATTAATTTATTGACAATTTTCAAAACCCACAAAAATTCAACAAAAATAGTGTAGCATGAGGGGATGTCATATACATCTGTACGCACCAAAATATAATTCATGACACACAACAGCATTAGGTACAATGGGCTTTAATTCACATATATACCGGTATATCATCAGTACAGTGTATTTGAGTAATTCATGAGAGCAATACAGATGAGTCACTGAACCTGAACCACCATCGATCTGCTTCTTCGTAACCCATGCTGTTGGTTTGAATCGGGCGGGACTCAAACCCTCAACCCTATCGAGTCATTTTTATCTAGCGGTGTGGGTGGGTGGGCAAAGAAAGCTGGATGGTGCGAAGATGGCGGCGGCTGCGATGGTTGTGCGCGGATTTCAAAAGGCTGTTAGTTCACGTGACCGAAATGGTGAGAAATTTGATCCGGTTCGCCCACCTATTGTTTGAATGGGTGAGGAGAGAGGTTCCTTCAGATGGCACCACCACACCAGCGGTGGCCATTGGGAGTCGCAGTTAGTTCAGGCTGGAGCTGCGAGGTGGCGCCACAGGGTCGTTTTTGTTAATGTTATCGGCTGTCCAGACTGTTGTCCGAATTACCCATGTTAATTATGCGCTGTATAACTTGTTATGCTAATATTATTTGGAATGGAGTCTACCTTCATTGTTTGTCTGCTATTAACCTGTATATGTTGTGTAGTGCTATCTGAGCACTGGTTAATGAATATTATAGCTGGCGCCCGCAAGTCACCCGTTAACCCAATATATGACTGGGTGATGTTATTGTGTAGTGGGCTGATTATTGTGTATTGGGCCTATGTTAACAACGGCTTGCGTGTCTACTGATCACTGGACTGGGCTGGAGTGCCTTGGCTACGGGAGCTACCAACTCAGGGGGGTCATGTGCGTGCATGGTCCCCCGCCTATCTGCCTCACTCGCACAGATTTTGACTTTAATAAAGCAGAGGGGCCTTATAAGGAGGGTCCAGCCAGAGATACACAATGAGGCGGCCGTCCAAAGTTTTCAACATTTTCAAGGTAGTACAAAGAGTACTACTTTTCCAGACACCGTCGACTCGCTCTTAAAGTAGTACACATGAACATGTCACGACACATCCCACTGGACCCACACCAGGTGGCCAAATGAGTTGAGTGCCCGCCTCACCTTTTGGTAAGTCATGGGATTCAAACCCCCCTGCCTGGTTCGAACCTAGTCAAGTCAAACCAATAAACCTACAAATTGATACTTGTTGCTACATAGCCTGGCAATCAGTATAATTAGGAAAGGGCAAGGAACGGTGGAATGAGGAAGACCAATTATCCGTCATTGAAAAATTCCCCTGCTTGAAGTTGCATAGTTCAATGGCTTTTGCCTATTTACCTTAATTGAACAAAACGCGAGACAGTAATATATAGTGGCATTTATTCTTTCTATTTTAGCTTGTTACAGTTAGATTCAAGATGTTGATCAGTTCTATAGTTCGAGGATTTCAGGCACTTAACCCTATAAATCTATGTTATTAGTTGGGTGGGTGGGACGGCAAATCTGCGCTAGGTTGAAAGTTCTGGTCGAAGTGTCTAGATTCGCTAACTGCGTCATAGCCATTGCTTGGAATTGACAGTAGGTGCTGCATCGATCGGAGGCCATTTGTTAGTTGAAAAGGACAATGTAGATGGCGGATATACAGTCTTCGCGCTCTCAATTACCCATGTTGCGCACATCATGGACAATTGGACAATCCAACTTTAATCAACTTATGTACAAAGAATCAAAAATATATCGCAACAAAAATTAATGATAAAAGACGTATCGTTCCGTCAGTCTCCTCCCCTAGGCCGGGTGATTAGTTGGTCACGTGGTTGGACGATGACCTATGGACCTCACAGGCGATGAATGGCATGTCATGTACACTCTCCTCTGAATCCACATTCGCCGAGCACCATGACCTGATATACCACTCAGTCAAATTATCCTGACACTGATCCAACCAGTCCGTGTCCTATCCTAATAATGCCGACCATCTGACTAGGAAGAGACAAGTAACAATTTTTAAGTCATTGGTTTGACTCGACCAGGCTTCGAACCCACGATCCCACGGTCAGAATTATATATTGGCAGAGAGCATTATTATCCTCGGATGACGGAGTGGGGACCAAGGTTATGTAATAGAAAAGCAGTGGGTGCCCCACTTGCTGTGTGACATATTAGGCTATGTGAAAAATATGTTAATACATAGTGCCCGGGATTATGACGAGATGTTCCTATATAAGAGACAGTTAATGTTTGGTGAAATCCTCCCTCTTTGCACAAGTAAAGGTACAAGTGGAGGAGATGGACATTTTTAATATATATATTTATCTAACTGTCTGCATCTACCTGTTACCACAGGACCAATGGGCAAGCACACACAGCCACTCTGCATACATTATGGTCACCACCTGCAGTTGGGGTTGAGTGACAGCAGTCCTTATTCGAGCGTCACCCTCCCAAGGCTGTAGAGGGTGTCTGATTGCCTGGCCATGGGAGGCCGAGTAACCTGCACCCCTTTGCCCCACCTGACCACAGAAGCCTCATTCTGATATTGATAATCCTATACACACTCCTCCAGACACTCTGAGCAGGGGGACTTCTGGCTGAACTCTTGAAGTGAAAACTACTCTACTCTTAACTCTTGAGTGAGACACACTCTTCTCTTGGGCAGGAACCCAGACACTCTGTCTCATGCTCCACCTTTCATATACAAACTGAGCTGTGTGCAACAACCATGGGACTCCGGTTCAATGGGATGTAGGCACTTATTCCTATACATACTAAAGAGAGTAATGAGGCTCTGTGTGGACACAAGGTAAGGAGTCAAGGTGATAGGTCGCTAGTAGGTGAACAGGAGTTGATGCCAATGAAGCACACCTTCTTCACTGCCAAGAGGGGCATCAGGTGTGAACTGACAGACAGTTGTCAGAACGCACCTGGGAAGAGTAAGCGGTATATCTGGGCCTCAGACGGCCGGGCATTCCAGTTATATTACAACTGGCTGGAGAAGAAAAACACATTGAGTCTGATGAGACCGAGAGGACCTAGTCCCTTGCCAAAGGTCCTAGGTATAGAACCTAGGTGTAGGCCCAGGCATAAGGCCTAGGCGTAGCCCCTAGGCCCGAGGCATAACACCTAAGTTTAGCCCTATACCGTAGGCATATGGACTAAGCATAACCCCTAGACCCCATGCATAAGGCCTAGGCATATCCCTTAGGTCCAGGCATAAGACCTAGGCATATACCCTAGGCATAAGGCCTAGCCCTGGGCCTAGCCATAGACTCTTGGCATAATGCCTAGCCGTAGCCCCTAAGCCCTAGGCATAATTCCTAGGCATAACCCCTAGCATATGTCCTAGGCATAATACCTCGGCGTAGCCCCTGGGCCCTAGGCATGAGGCCTAGGAGTAGACCTTAGGCCCTAGGCATGATGCATAGCAGTATACCTTTGGCCCTAGGCATGATGCCTAGGCATATGCCCTAGGCATAAAGTCTAGGCATATGCCCTAGGTATAGGCACTAGGACAAGGTCTTAGGCCGTATGCTAGGACGATCCTGCAGACATTGACCAGAAATGGTGGCCGAATCGGTATAGCGCAAGCTTCCCGCGCGGAAGGTAGGGGGTTCGATTCCCAGCCAAATCAAACAAACGACTTACAAAATTGAGACTTGTCGCTATCTATTCTGGCGCTTGGCATTAGTAGTACTGGTTGGCTCAGTGTTAGGATAATCTGACTGAGTGGGATGTCAGGTCATTGTGCTGGTGGCCTGGTCTCCCAGTGGGGCAGCACATACAGTCACCAGGAGTGCGCGCTGTCACACATCAGTACCCGCCACTGATATAATGCTAGATGTTGGCAGGACGTAACATTTCAACAACCAACCAATTTACCTTTGCTAATCAGATAAGAGAGAGTGCCTCTATTGTGGTCGTGTGATATTGACAGCTCGCTCGTAAATACAATGTGCGACAGACTACAAATTTAGTCACCCCTCCCCCCCTCCCAAAAAAAACCAACAAAATCCGAAAATACCCACCATCGCCCCCAAATAAACACCGTTAGAATGCGACATTTCAGTCAATTCCATTGACGGCAGACAACAATTCACCGCGAGCAGACGACAATTTGCCTCCAGCAGACGACATTGTTGGGGTTTGCAGTGAAGGCGTTAAAAGGGCGGGATGAGGTACATTGATGTCACACAGTGCTCAGAGCGACCTATTATCAAGAACCCCCCCTCCACCCCCGACCCTCCACACACACATACACCCACCCACACACACACACACACACCAGCCTGCCATTTCTATTTCATGGCAATTATGGCCGTGCGATTTCAGTATTCATGAAGGTCAAGGTCGAACAATAGCAGGTCGGGCAGCTGAACACATGTTTCCAGGGACCTTGATGGAGGAGGTAGCCCCCCAAACAATTCAATAAAAGCTCCCCTCACACCCCCCGCCCTCCCCCATACCTCTCCTCCCCCTCCCATCCTCCCCTCCACCTGTCCTCCCCTCCCACACTCCCCATCTGCTATCTTCCCGCTCCCACCCTCCCCATCTCCTATCCTCCCCTCCCACCCTCCCCATCTCCTATCCTCCCCTCCCACCCTCCCCATCTCCTATCCTCCCCTCCCACCTTCCCAATCTCCTATCCTCCCCTTCCCACCCTCCTCCTACACCTATCCCACAGCCCCCCTCCCCCTACTCATATCCTCCCCATCCCATCATCCCCATCTCCTATCCTCCCCTTCGACCTTCCCCTATCCTCCCCCCTCCCCCCTCCCCCATACAGCTATCCTCCCCTCCCACCCTCCCACTACTCATATCCCTCACCCATCCCATCTTCCCTATCTCCTATCCTCACCCTCCCATCCCTTCCCCACTCACACCTATCCTCCCCCTCCCCCTCCATATCCTCCCCCCTCCCACCCTCCCCATCTCCTATCCTCCCCCTCCCCACCCTCCGCATCTCCTATCCTCCTCCTACCCTCCTCCTACACCTATCCTCCCCCTCCCACCCTTCCCCTTACACCAATCCTCCCCCTCCTCATAATCCACACCCTCCCACCCTTCGCCTATCTCCTATCCCCCCCTCCCACCCACCCCATCTCCTATCCTTCACCGTCCCACCGTCCCACCGTCCCACCGTCCGACCTACCAATCCAACCTCTTCCCCGCAGAGCGCTTTAACAGAATTGCTACAATTGCCACATGTACGCACAACTGTATGGACAAATATTTTGCCTAAATTCTGTGTGGTTTACAGTAGCATAATCTGATGGTTATAACTTCATGCCATATCTGGAAATAAATATATTATGTTGAATTTTAAAAAACAACTTATAATCTACCTTCCTTTACTTTGTAGCTTTGATTATAAAATGGTTGACTTTGGGTGGTATTTGAAGCGTAAACATGCCAAATTAACCTATATTATTATAACCTCCGTAAGAGATACCGTAACACATATGTTGGTTGAGATCGATACCTCTGGCTGGCCAGCAATCTATCCTACTGTTTATTTATTATCAACATTTCCGATGAGAGTGAGGGTGATAGTAGTGCTTGTGCCAGCTTGGCGGCGACTCGCAGCAGGTTTGCCTACCTGAGTGCAAACCCAAGTTGCTCAGGCCCCTGCATTTCCAGCAGCTGGGGCAATCGCCACATTTCTGGTTGAAAGCTATATGCCCTCTGTTAAATAATATTCATATAATGTATTTATATATCACACACAAAATTCCCGGGTGCCCGTAACACAGGTTTGCGCCTCCGCTTCGGATTAGCCCCGGTGGTGGCGCCACTGGTTGTACGGATGGTGGGGGGCCACACACAGACTATGACATCGGATATCAAGCAATAAAGAATAATAATATATATTCCTGTCTACGCCTTTATACCCTCATAATTGCGTATACATCACATACATAATGGTTATCGAATAGTAGGAACAGAATGCGGTATTGGGTTGAGAATATTTGTATCACTCTGGCATGCTCATACTGGCAAAATACACAAACAAGCAAATTCTATGAGTATAGGTTAAATAGATAAGATATTTTCACCCACACTTGGAACAATCTTAAGGCCCTGTCACACTACGGCATTTCTCACGAACGCGCTTCAACGCGTGATGACGTGTTGCCTTTTTGGGCGAAACGTCGGTAGACGTCCGGTACGTTACCAGCGCATTACCGGCGCATCACCGGCGCATTACCGGCACGTCGGTACATAGCAACGTGTGAATGGAGACGTTGGCGCGCATCGGGCCGCATTGAGGTTTTGTGCTTGCACAAAACTTTCGACGAGACGCAACGCACATCAGCGTGTTGGCGGGCGCATTACGGTCGCGTTAGCAACACGTCGACACCCGTTGGCAGCGTGCCAGCTGAACGCTGGCAGGACGTTGATCAACGTCGGTTAACATTGTCTTGTTTTTCCCCAAAATGCGACTGTTCCGTCGGTGCGTCGGGAACGTCCCATCGACGTGTTGTGGGCGTGCCATTGGCGTTGCTCCAGGCGTTTGTCGGCGCGTTGGACGTGTTGCCGGCATGCCTGGATGTGTTGGCCGCGTGGTGTGGACGTGCTGCGGGCGCGTCCTAACGTGTTACTGGCGGGTATGTATGCATTGTACTAACATGACACCAATGCGCCGTCAATGCGCCGACAATGCGCCGACAGCACGCCGAAAGCGTGCCGACAACACGCCAATGGCACGCTGGGAACCCGCTGGCGGGACGTTGACATGCTGTTCCGCCGCGCGTCGAAACGTGTTCACTGCGCGCTCATAGCACGCTACTAACACGCTGTGCCCCGTCAAACTTTCTCCCAAAACGCTGAAGAGTTGGACGCGTGTCGACGGGTTGCAAATATTTTGCGCATTGCCGGTGCGCCGGGGGAAATGTCGTAGTGTGCCAGGGCCTTTAATGATTTGTGACACTATTTATTAGGAGTAACATGAGTCCAGACACGAGCCTCACTACCACGTGATGGCGCCATTGTCCATGAATGGCGACATGTGGGAGCAGGCTAGCCAGAGGCGGTCCTCAGGTGGACCACCCCCTTCTACGACTGGCTAGCGGCCACCCCCTACCTCCACCATAGGAGGTCACCTGCGACCTGGCTGATCAGCGGGTGGGTCAGAAGGTTCTGTGACGCTGCAGTGGGCGGAGGAAGGATTAAACTGTGAAGCCGATATTTCTCACGTTGTCTACTCTTCGCATTGTGTAAGTTGCAGATGAAGGAAGAACTGACCATACCTATATTAAATGGCCTGTCAGAATATCAATGTTACACAGATAAATCGCTTCAGGGAAAATCCACTACTTTCCTCTAATGGCTCCAGTGATGCTTTGGGAAGATATCATAATTAATGCATTAGTATCGATTGATGGAATTCAATAGATTAACGGGGGCCACCACTGAGGTTGGAGGGTGTTGTAGTTAATGCAGTAATGCAGTGTTTCATAATTAATGTACATTTACAGAAAGAGAAGCCATCAATATTCATGAATTGTTGACTAATGTTGTCATTAAATGAGGACCAGACGGGATGGCCGAATGAGTTGAGTGCCCGCTTCCTGTTTTGGGAGATCGGGGGCTCCGAACCCATGGGTTTGTGGGTTTGAACCCATGTCAAGTCAAACCAATGACTTAAAAATGTATACTTGTTGCTTCCTAACCTGGCGCTCGGCATTAATATGATAGGGCAAGGACTGGTTGGTTCAGTGTCAGGTTAATGTGACTGAATGGGATATCAGTTCATGGTGCTGGTGGCCTGCTATCCCAGTGGGGTAACACTATGAAGTAGCCATGAGTGCACACTGTCACAAATCGGTACCCATCCTGATATGACCTGCGATGTTGCTAGGATGTAAAACAACAAACAAACATTAATTGAGAGCACATTGCTATTAACGCAAAGGGACGGGTTTGATATAATTTTACAGCAAATCCATCAATTTTACAGCAAATCCATAGTTTTCATACTACTGTCATGGGGGTGATGAAAATGCGAAACATTGTGCCTATACGGGAATCGAACCCACATTTCTTGCATTCCGGGCCAGTCTTCTAACCATTACACCACCTAGGATCCCTGATGTCTCCACCCTATCCACACATACCTGTCTATGCGGCTCCATGCCTGAGAGGTCAGTGCAGACCACTACACTACTCAGAATGACAAAAAATGCCTAGCTGTTTGTTTGTTTGTTTGAGTTTTACGTCCTAGTAACATCTAATGTTACATCGTCATCATGCTGTCAGTTGCGATGTGACAAAGATTGCTTTCATTACTTGACTGCCTATCTCCATTTAGCCCTCTGCTGTGAGAGTGATGTCCATGAGTCAGTCGTAATGCCTCAGCTTCAGGTCTCCCCTGATGGTATCCTTGAACCGGAGACAAGAGCGCCCTCTCTTTCTGTAACCAGAAGACAGTTGAGAGTAGAGGATCTGCTTTGGTAGCCTGTATGATGACATCCTCATGAAGTGTCCAGTCCACCTGAGATTCTTTTTGATCAACAGATCTTCCATAGAGGGCAGCCCCATCCGTTTGAGTATTACATTTCATGAAAGCTGCCTGCAAAAGTGTTAAAGTGATGCTGGCTTTTGCAAGTTACCAGCGGCACTCTCTCAGGGAGCAAATAGAGGTTTCACACCGGCAAGAACATGTCAAGACAGGCGCAAAACTATTTGTCCCTGCAGTGGCTGGTCGGGAGATGTTGGGAGTTCCATACATCAACCGCCCTTAATGCTGTCACAGTGACATGGTTTTCCATTTAGGGTTTGCTCCCTTAGCCTTCAGTTCTGTCAAGAATCTGTACCACAAGGCAGTGGTTTACAACTCTGCAGGGCAGGAGCGTCAAACTCCCCGAGGTATTGCAATACCTGCAATACCTGCATATCAGGGCTTACACATTCATTATGTAGGTATGTTCAACCCGCTTACTTCTATATAACCCCACTCTACAGAATCCCGGCATGGGTGACCATGGTTTAAACCATACACTTCCCATCCTTTCTGTTAGATATTACCACCGAACGCGCCGCCTGAATCGGTACAGCGCAGGCTTCGCGTGTTGAAGGTTGGGAGTTTGAATTCCCAGCCGAGTCAAACCAATTACATGTACTTACTAAATTGATTCTTGTCGCTATCTAGCCAGGTGCTCAGAATTAATATGATTGGATAAAGACTGTTTGGCTCAGTGTCAGGATAATTTGACTGAGTGGGATATTGGTGCATGGTGCCGACGGCCTGGTCTCCCAGTGGGGCAGCACTATAAATCCCCACGAGTGCACACGATCACAAGTCGGGACCCGTCCTGATATGACCTTAGATGTTGCTAGGACGCAACACCCCAACAAACAAACAACCTTAGATGCTACCATATTCAATCATTCAGATCTACTATACCCTGATCTATTTAATGTATTTGTTATGCTCTTTAACATCACCTACCATTAGCTTGTGTGTAAATAATATATCGCACTGGCTATTCACAGAGCTGCAGTGCTGCAAATTACAGCCACCAATACTGTAATTCGCGGAGCTGCAACCAACCAATCAGCATGCATCATTTTACTGTACATGTGAATCATTTTACTGTGCAGAATTATGTTGCCTTTTGTTTTCATCATAATGCTTTCCAGAGCTGCTTTGCTCCATGATGTAGCAGAAGAATGATTTTTATTTGCAGAGCTACTGTGCAAAGTAATGGAAGAATGATGATTATTTGTCGTGACAGTGACTGCCGTCCATTCGCCGTTTTCAATTTGAGCACTCGATTAAATCACGTTCATTAATAACAGAATTTGATCTTAGCAGTTTAATAGTAATGCTCATAAATAAGAGAATTGTATGTGCAGCTCTACAAATAACAATCATTCTTCTGCTAATCCGCAGAGCAAAGCAGATCTGCAAATAGTCTCATCCATAATATATGGCCCCGACACTGTTAAATGGCTTGAAGGCCAATGCCCTAGATGTAAGAAGAGAAACATCCAAATCGATTATTAAATCACTAAAAAGACACTGAAATCGCTAGTGTCATAACCTACCTATTGTTTCTTAATTTACGAGTCAGAGACGTAGTATATAATGGTCTTAATCTTATCATAAAGGGTTCACGTATGATGCAACAAGGTCAAATATGATACAACAATATCAGGTAGATGCAACAGCAATAGATCAGATAGATACAAGACAAGTGAGGTATGATATCGGATAGATATAAAATAGGTCAGGTATGAGGAGAGAGGGGAGGAGGAGTGGCTGAGATGGGGAGAGGTAGAAGGGTGGGAGGGGGAGAGGGGAGGAGGACGTGAGGTCGGTAACGGTATAGGACAGTATTCATTACGTGCGTGCAGGACTAGTGAAATCGCTTTTGACTAAAGAAACGTCGTTGTGAAATATACTGTGACATTGCCATGTTTTATTTTACTTGTATTTAATCTTTATTGTTTTATTGAAAGGGAGATGTGATGTATGGGGTTAACTGAGTGTGCGCCGGGTGCGGGCGTGCGGGGAAGCAGCGAGCGGGCAACCAGCGCAGTCTGGTGGGCACCCGAATAAACATCATTATGCAACGAGACGTCAATGTGTGTAGTCGGTTATTTACTTAACATTACAGAGGGGAGGGGAGAGCGGAGGAGGAGGTGAGGTGAGGTGGGGAGGGGATGGGAGAGGGGAGGAGGAGTGGATGAGATGGGGAGAGGGAGATGGATGGGAGGGGGATCGGGGACGAGGACGTGAGGTTGGGAGGGGAGGGGAGAGGGGAGGAAGAGGTGACGTGGAGAGTGGAGCGGAGGGGAGATGGAAGGAGGAGTGGATTGGATGAGATGGGGAGAGCGAGAAGGATGCGAGGGGAGCGGGGAGGAGGACGTGAGGTGGGGAGGGGAGGGGATGGGAGGGGAGCGGGGAGGGAGAGGTGACGTGGAGAGTGGAGGGGAGGGGAGAGGGAAGGATGAGTGGATGAGATGGGGAGAGCGAGAACGATGGGAGGGTGAGAAGGGAGGAGGAGGTGAGGTGAGGTGGGGAGGGGAGAGGGGAGGAGGAATGGATGGGAGGGGGAGAAGGAGAAGGATGGGAGGGGAAGAGGGGAGGAAGAGGTCAGGTGGAGAGTGGAGGGGAGGGAGGTGACGGTGGGGGAGGAGGAGGTGGTGAGGAGAAGGGGTAGGTGGGGAGTGGGTGTATGACTACCTACAGGTGCAATGGGTACTTCAACACGGACAATAGTATTCAGCCCTTGATGCTGACTCATTGCAACACAGGTACTACAAAGAAGTCCCCGAGCTTACCCGCAAAATGTGACAGATTTGTTTGTGTTGTTTTACGTCCTAGCAACATCTCAGGTCATATCAGGACCAGTACCGACTTGTGACAGTGCACACTTATGGTGACTTTATAGTACTACCCCACTGGGACACCAGGCCGCCAGCACCATGACCTGATATCCCACTCAGTCACATTATCCTGACACTGAGCCGACCAGTCCTTGCCCTATCCTAATAATGCCGAGTGCCAGGCTAGGAAGTGACAAGTATCAATTTTTAAATCATTGGTTTGACTCAACCAGGATTCGAACCCATGAGTCCCGATCTCCGAAAACAGTAGATGGACGCTCTACACATTCGGCCACCCCGGCTGGTAAAATGTGACAGATTGAAGACGAGTAGTCCGAGGACAAAATCCCTTGGATATTGTAGTCATGCAATATGAGCCTCACTATCACATGGTGGCTGGTGGTTATCACTGTGCTGACCCCTTGCTGATAAGAAACATCGGTTGGTGGGTCGTATGGGGATAACGGGGTTAAATTCCTATTTAATCCTTATTTTGAAGAACATTTCTCATTTGATTTGCTGCACGATGGCCTGGTTATATTTGCGGACAAAAACATCATATTTGATTGGCTGCATTAAGTCCTGTTTTGGTATATTTGCTGACTGATTTACTTTGGTCTGTTTACTGACTCATTCACTTTGGTATCGATAACGCGTAGCAGTCCAAGGAGTATAGGTGAGTGTGTGGTGGTTGTTTTAAATATGATTTGAGATTCTCTGATAATTCATGTTTTCATCTTTCTTCATTTACTAACTCATTTTCTTTCATATATTTACTGACTGATTTAGTTCTAGTTACTAACTGATTAATTTGCTCTATTTACAGACTGATTCACTGTGTTCTATTTACTGTCTGATTCACTTTGCTCTATTTACTCTCTGATTAACGTTGCTCTATTTACTGACATATTTACTTTGCTCTATTTACTGCCTGGTCCACATTGCTCTATTTACTGACTGATTCACATTGTTCCATATACTGCATGATTCACTTCGCTCTATTTACTGCCTGATTTACTTTGTTCTATTTACTGCCTGACCCACATTGCTCTATTTACTGCCTGATTCACGTTGCTCTATATACTGTCTGATTAACTTTGCTCTATTTACTGACTGACTCACTTTGCTCTATTTACTGACTGATTCACTTTGCTCTATTTACTGCCTGATTTACTGTGCTCTATGTACTGCCTAATTTACTTCCCTCTATGGGCTGACTGATTGACTTTGCTCTATTTAGTACCTGATTTACTTTGCTTTATTTACGGACTGATTAATTTACTCTATTTGCTGCCTGATTTACATTACTGTATGTACTGCCTGATTCACTTTGTTTTATTTACTGCCTGATTCAATTTACTATATTTACTGCCTGATTTACTTTGCTATATGTACTGCCTGATTTACTTTGCTCTATTTACTGCATGATGTACTTTGCTCTATTGACTGACTGATTCACTTTGCTCTTTTTAATGCCTGCTTTACTTTACTCTATGCAATGACTGATTTACTTTGCTCTATTTACTGACTGATTTACTTTGCTGTACTTACTCACTGATTTACTTTACTCTATTTACTGACTGAATTGCTTTGTTCTATTTACTAACTGATTCACTTTGTTCTATTTACTGACTAATTTACTGTGCTCTATTTACTGACTGATTTAGTTTCACATAATTACTGACTGCTCCACTTTGGTATATTTACTGACAAAAAGAAAATCTTATTTTGGGGTGCAACATTTATTATTATTAGGATGTAAAACCCCAACTAACAAAACAAAACAATAGTTTGTTTTTTCTTGTACAGGCCAATATACCCTCAGGCATATACTCACTCCTATATGACCTGAATGTTATACATCAAAAGCAATTAGCGGGGTTTATTTGGGTTTCCGCCGATTAGATTACCAGCATTTTGCATTCAGAGCTCCCCGTTACCCAAATCAAAATCCCCCCCCCCCCCACCTCCCTCCAAGGTAATATGTAGATGCAGATCTCGTGACATCGCGGCCCATTCTCGTCACATGTCTGACTGGAAGTGTTGAAAGGTCAAGCACAGGACTTTATTTTCTTCCTGCCGCAGGTGTCTTGCGTCGCAGAGTTGTCTCCAAATCTGGACAGGATTTCCAGAACGAGGCTCTCAGAAGTCTGGTATTTGCTCAGAGCCTCATTCTGGTACAAATGTCTGACTGATCAAACCGTCGATCTGGTACAAATGTCAGACTGGTGAGAGCCTCGTTCTAGTACAAATACCAGACGGGTACAACCCTCGTCATGAGAGCATATGTTCTGGGATAAATACCAGACTGGTACAAACCTCGTCCTGGTACAACTACCACCACTCTAGCATTTGTACCAGAATGAGGCTCTCCCCAGTCTAGCATTTGTACTAGAACGAGGCTCTCAGCAGTCTGACATTTGTACAAGAACGAGGGTCTCACCACTCTAGCATTTGTCCCAGAATGAGGCTCTCCCCAGTCTAGCATTTGTACTAGAACGAGGCTCTCAGCAGTCTCAAATTTGTACGAAAACGAGGCTATCACCACTCTAGCATTTTTACCAGAATGAGGCTCTCACCGGTCGGGCATTTGTACCATTACAATGCTCCCATCAGTCTGACATTTTTTCAAGAATGAGGCTCTCCCCAGTTTGACATTTGTAACATAGCCATGCTCTGCCCAGTCTGGCATTTGTACCAGAACGAGGCTATCCCCAGTTTGACATTTGTACCAGAACCAGGGTCTCACCAGTCTGACAACCTGTACCAGAATGCGGCTCTCCCCAGGCTAACATTTGTACCAGATCGAGGTTCTCGGCAACTGCACAGTTGTACTGACGCCCAGTGTAATATATGCATAAAAGACATCCAGGCACTAGTGGAGAACAAAGGACTATGTAAATGAGATGACGTCAGAGGTAAAGGGTGTTGGCAGTTCAGGGCCCTGGACAGTGAATAAAGCATTCAGTATCCAGAAGGTGTACTTGCACACACGGGTAGGCCTACTCCTGCTACTCCATGTTTACCGCTTCTCGTTGTTTTTCTTCGTTTCCTCACTTTGACTGTTGTCTTCTTTTCTTATCTCTTATCTGTGTCTTTTTTCCGGTTTATTTACCTGTTTCTGTCTGTTTTGATTACTTTTCATTAATTTTTCTGATTAAGTTTTTTGTTGTAATTTAGGTACTATCCTTTTGGGAGTTTGTAATGCTTTTCTTTTCTCATTGTTGGCTTTAAATTTGTTAATTACAGGTTTGTTCACATTTCTGTTCACAACTTTGTTTACCATTTTACTCAGAGTTATCTTCGATTTTTTCAGCTTTTCGATTCCCCCTTCGATTTTCACTTTGTATAGATTGTTTTTATTATCATTCCATCCACTATCGTTGGCGTTGCTCTCATTTCATATTTCAATCGTTTGATAATTATTGTGGTCACTGTTTGGAATTCAGTATTGATAACTATTTCTTTCACAGGTATTGCTAAGCTGTTTTATACCATCTTCTATCTTATATCACATCCTCTTTCCAGTTTTCTTTCTCTTGATATAACGTTCAGTGGGTTTTTTTCTTACTTAGATCGTGGTGTTCTCTGTGGTGGAGTTATTAGAGTGTCGCACTTTTTTTCTAGGTCAGACTCCTAATCTGAAAGTCAGTGGTTCGATTGCCCATGCCCCCACCTCTGCCAATTTGGATTTCCACCGCTGTGCATAACTTACAGCGTCATCAAAGGCCAGTTGCTCTCATACCATGTCAATGTGGTGTGGGAGGTTAAAAATCCCTTGGGTCAGTAAAAGTGTAGGCTCGGGCTTTCTATCAACAAACTGTCTAATGGTGAAAACAAGTCTATTCAGACTTATCCATGATAGGCAGTATAAATCTTGAAGGAAAAAAAAAAAGAAAAAAGATCAACCTTTTTTTTCTTGTGAAACAGTTAAATGTTTTTCCCTCTTTCTTTTTGTCTTTCTTTCTTTTGTTGAGGCCTTGCGATCTGGCAAACATGTCTCATAATATATCACACGATTTTCCCAGTTTTCTTTACCGACCTAATGTTGCGTTTTTTGTTGTTTAAATATGACATACATAGCCGATCACATCTTTCTATTCAAACAGTTAGATGTATTTCTTTGTTTGTTGGTTTTGGTCGGGATTTATGGCCTGACAACATGTTTCACTGGAGTTGATTAGGGATGTGTGTCTATGTATGTGTGTATGGGGGTGTGTATGAGTGTGTGTCTATGACTCTGTGTATGTGTTTGTGCACAGAAGGACACAGAGATGCATCTGTCCTCCCCCCTCAATGTTTGTTTGGCTGCTTCGCGACCTCATCTGACCTCTGACCTCTGCCCCCTCCCTCCCTACCCCTCTCCCCTCCCAGCACCCTCCCTCCCTCCCTCCATACCTCTGCCTCTTCAGCCCCAATAACAAATGGCCATCGGGGGTCAAGGTTGCTTGACCTCTGGTGACCTCATTAGTACAGACAAGTAACCATCTAGTCACTACCCATCTCCACCACCCTCAGCCCATCCCCCAGCCCATCCTTCCCTCCACAACTCACCATCACCACCACCATATCCAGATTGTATTTTATAATACCAAACCAGGGTAGGATTCCTATACCATAGCTACTGATATTATATTTGATAACTTGTGTTTGAATAGACCAGAGGGGATGGCCGAATGAGTTGAACGTCCATCTCCCATTTTCCAAGATGGTGGGATTTGAATCTCCGGGTTTGAACTCTGGTTGAGTAAAACCAATGACTTAACAATTTATACGTATCGCATCCCAGCCAAGCGCTTGGCATTTCTTTAGGATAGGACAAGAACTGAATGGGATATCAGGGCATGATAGTGGCGGCCTGATCTAGTGGGACAGCACTATAAAGTCACTATGAGTGTGCACTCTCACATGTCGGTATCCGTCCTGATATGACCTTAGATATTGCCAGGAGGTAAAACTCCAATGACCAACCTTCTTTTGTTTATCCCACAGCACCGCCAAGTGTGTGTGGGAAGGGGGGGGGAGGTAGCATACATCAGGCAGCTGGGCCTAAATCAGGCAGCTGGGCCTAAATCAGGCAGCTGGGCCCTCATCAGGCAGTTGATCCTACATCAGACAGATGGGCCTACAACAGGCAGCTGGGCCTACATCAGGCAGCTGGGCCTACATCAGGCAGATGGGCCTACAACAGGCAGCTGGGCCTACATCAGGCAGCCGGTCCTACATCAGGCAGATGGGCCTACATCAGGCAGATGGGCCTACATCAGGCAGTTGGGCCTACATCAGGCAGCTGGGCCTGCATCAGGCAGTTGGGCCTCCATCAGGCAGTTGGGGCTACATCAGGCAGCCGGGCCTACATCAGGCAATAAGGCTTTCTATGGCGATTTATTCAATAGTCAACTTGTCTCTCCTAATGCTACACATCCAGTTTCTTGAGGAGTCCGGCCAATTATTACTCATGTGCGGGCGCAATCGGTAACAGCGCAGGCTTTCAATGCGGAAGGTCGGGGTTTCAAATCGCAGCCTAGTCAAATAGGCCTCACCCCATCATCCAGTAACCCAAGTACCAAAGAACATATCAAAGGAGGTTGCTTACATGAGCAGGGCGATACCATAGCAAATAATAAGCAGGACAATTACATACGTGAATAATATATGTGTAAGTACTTTGTACATCACATTATGTGTTGTGGATTGAACCCACCATCCTCGAATATGGGAAGCAAATGCTTTAAGCACTCAGCGATCCAGTACAGGAGGAAGCTTGCAAAAAGGGGTCAGAATCGAGAGTGCGCTCCATCAGTCTCATTTTTCCTCCTCCCCCCCACCAAGCCTTCCCCTGAGATCATTTATTCTCCCCCCCCTCACCCACACAACGGACGCGGTGGCCTAATCGGTAGATTACAGCTCTCCCTTGAGGGAGATCGGGAGTTTGGTTCCCGATCGAGTCAAACCAATGGCTTATCAAATTGATACTTGTCACTTCCTAGCCTGGCGCTCAGCATTAATAGGATAGGGTAAGGACTGATTAGCTCAGTGTCAGGATAGTGTGAGTGGGATATTGAGTCATGGTGCTGGTGGCCTGATTTCCCAGTGGGGCAGCACTATAAAGTCATAATGAATGTGCACTGTCACACATCGGTACCCGTCGTGATATGACCTTAGATGTTGCCAGGAATTAAATTCCAACAACCGACTAACAAACTCCCTACATCTAGCCCACCCACCACCCTACTCACCCTACCCACCCTGCACACCCCATCCCACCCACTCCACCCACCCTACCCACCATACCCACCATACCCACCATACCCACCCTATCCACCCACTCAACCCACCCACCCTTCCCACCCACCCACCTTTTCCACTCCACCCACCCTACCCACCCACCCTACCCACCCACGCCACCCATCCCACCCACTCCACCCACCCTACCCACCCACTCTACCCACCCACCCTGCAAACCCACCCACCTTTCCCACCCACCCACCCTACCCACCCACTCCACCCATCCACCCACTACACCCACCCTACCCACCCACTCTACCCACCCACCCTGCAAACCCACCCACCTTTCCCACCCACCCACCCTACCCAACCAACCTACTCTACCCACCCTACCCCCTACCCACCATACCCACCCTATCCCACACTATCCACCGTACCCCCCCCCCCCCCCCATCCCCCCACCCTACCCACCCACCTACCACCCCCCCCCCCCCACATACGCCACTACCCCCACCGCTTCATCCCCTTTTGAGCACCTAGATAAAATGCACCTAAAACCAAACTCAGGTATTTCAACCACAGACATTCCAAAATATTCACACAAAAAAAGGCAAAGATTCTGAAAAAAAAAAAAAAACTCAAAGAGGCGGCTTGCACTTATGATGCTTATTATGTCCTGCATCATATTGTCTTAGCTTGAAAGGGGAGCACATAGTTATTCAATCTAACCACATGGTATTAATAGGATTGGTTGGCTCAGTGTCAGGATAATGCGACTGAGTGGGATATCTGGTCATGGAGCTGGTGGCCTGATTTCCCAGTGGGGCAGCACTATACATATCTGGACAATGACACGGTGAAGACATTGTACACATCACTGATCCGGCCGCACCTTGAGTATGGCAACACGGCTTGGACACCGAAGTTCAAGAAGGATATGTCAATGATCGAGATTGTACAGAGACATGCTACAAAGTTATCACCAACTATACGAGAACTACCATACAAAGAATGTCTCAGGATTCTCAACCTACCCAGCTTATACTACTGAAGGGCCAGGGGAGACATAATAGAAGCATTCAACCACCTCACTGGAAGATATACGGTTGATGCTAGAGACCTGAAGCTGGACAACTGTAAAACTAGAGGTCATCGATACAAGCTTAAGAAGAGCAATAAAACCAGTCAGACAGCTATTCTTCAGAAACAGGATAGTAAATGCCTGGAACGCACTACCTGACCATGTCATAGAAGCGCCTTCCATCAACGCCTTCAAAGGCAGACTGGATAAGCATTGGCGGGGGCTGCAATATTGCATACATCCGGTATTCGATGCGTTTAATCCTAGTAAATCAAATATCGACAGGCATCGACCTGATACAGGCTTATAAGCCTAACAAAATCAGAAGCGAATGAGTATGAGTATGAGTATAACTCGACATGACCTCAGATGTTACCAGGAGCTAAACACCCATCAAACAACCAAGGAAATTTCACACTCTCCTTGATCATCTCCAACTTTACAGACGTCTTGAATCTTCTCTAGTGTTAAGGCCACCTTTAGGAAATGCCCCTCTAAACGCCAAACATCGGCAGATTCAGGAGCCGGACCTTGTTTCAAGTGGGTTTCCGTGTCTTATCGATTACCTCTAATGAGTGCGGAAACCTGCTAAATTCAACTTTTCGCACAAATTTACTCTTTCCCCCCGGATTTAAATGTGTAATTAAAAGAAAATGTGTCATTGTTGAATGCTTGTGAAATTGACTCCCCAAAACACCGATTCAATTATTAGTATTACTCTCTATTGTTATTATTATTATTATTATTATTATAATTATCATCATCATCATCGTCATTATTGTATATTATCAATTATCAGTGTCAATTATTATTAGTGTCAATTATTATTATAATTATTATAAGTAGTACTATTGTCTATTCTTATCAATTATTGTTATTGTCAATTAGTATTATTGTCAATTATTATCATCAGGTAGTTCATGGTGACTAAATGTTGTCATCATGGTGGAGGGGTTTAATGAAATGTCCTCTGTTTGGCTATACGTCAAGTGTGCGCTGAAATGAAATGTAAACCTGTTCTTGTAGGGAGAGGAATGGGGGGGGGGGGGGGGTCTTGGACTCTGGAAGGGGGGGGGGGAGAATGAGGCTGAATTTAAATTTGTTATTAACACAAATTGTCGCTTTGAATTCTTGTGAAATTCACTCCAGAAGAACAGCGGGTGTATTTGATTGAGATTGATTCAATTATTGTGTAGCTCATGAATACTAAATGTTGTCATGTGGGTGGTGGAATTTACTGAAATACTCTGTGTTTGGGTATATGTCAAGTGTGTGCGGGAATGAAATGAAATCCTGTTCTTGTAGGGTGAGTGGGGTCAGGGGTGTGGCAATACTTCCAAAATTGAAAATATCTGTTTGGGTACATGTCAAGTGTGTGCGGGAATGAAATGAAATCCTGTTCTTGTCGGGAGAGTGGGGTCGGGGTGTGGCAATACTTCCCAAGTTGAGCATATCTGTTTGGGTACATGTCAAGTGTGTGCGGGAATGAAATGAAATCCTGTTCTTGTCGGGAGAGTGGGGTCGGGGTGTGGCAATACTTCCCAAGTTGAGCATATCTGTTTGGGTACATGTCAAGTGTGTGCGGGAATGAAATGAAATCCTGTTCTTGTCGGGAGAGTGGGGTCGGGGTGTGGCAATACTTCCCAAGTGGACAATCTGTGTTTGGGTATATGTCAAGTGTGGGATGGACTGAAATGTAAGCCTGTTCTTATAGGGACAAGAATGGGGGGTGGAGGGGGGGGGGGGGCTAGCTTGGGGACTATCACACTTCCCAAGTGAGAAATCTGTGTTTGGGTATATGTCAAGTGCGTGCTCGGCTGAAATGTAAAACTGTTCTTATAGGGAGAGGAATGGGGGGGGGGGGGTGAATGGGGAGGGTGGGGGGGGGGCGAGGTGGGGGGGCGAGGTGGTGCGGGGGCTTGGACTCTCAATGGGGGGGGGGGGGGGGAGGGGCGGGGGGGGGCGAGGTGGTGGGGTGGGGGGGGGGGGGCGTTGTACTCAACACTTTCCAAGTGAGAAATATATGTTTGGATATATGTCAAGTGCGTGCTGGCCTGAAATGTATGCCTGTTCTTATCGGGACAGGAATGGGGGGGGGGGGGGGGGGCGGGGGGGGCGATGTGGGTGGGGGGGGGGGGCTCTGGGAAGACTCAACACTTCCCCAAGTGGGAAATCTGTGTTTGGCTATATGTCAAGTGCGTGCTGGACTGAAATGTAAGCCTGTTCTTATAGAGACAGGAGTTGGGGTGGGGGGTGGGGACTGGTGAAGAGGGAGGGGGGAGAGGGGAGGTGGGGGTGGGGGGGCTTGGACTCAATAGTTCCCAAGTGCGTCTCCTTGTGCTATCGATCGGCGTTGAAAGCATGTGACCATCAGGGACGCAGGTGAATTCCCACCAATCAGAGCGAGCGACACAAACCGCATTAAGTAGAGTGGAGGGAGGGAGGGTGGGTGGAAGGGTGGGAGGGTGGGAGGGTGGGTAGGTTGCTGGCTGCTTTTGTTTTTGTTTTTTATTTAGCTGTATACTTTCTTTTGTTGCATTGATTTGTGTTCGATTTCATTTTGTCAAAGAAATTGTTTCTTTTGGTTATGGGAATAGGTTGGTCATTTTGTTGGTCATTTTGTTTACTTGCTAAGCAAAAGTTGGTACATTATTTGTATGTTGGTTTAAGCAATTGTTTTGATGTTTACACCACCTGGGGTTCCCTGAGTGCCATCACCCTCTTCTTGCCTGAAAAGTGACGCATCCGCGCATGTGTCTTCACCGGCCCTGGTGCATCACCCTCCTTGCAAACGCATGTGTAGTGCTAACATTACACACCTGGGTTCCCTGAGTGCCATCACCCTCTCCTTGCCTGAGAAGTGACTGCATTCCGCGCTGGTGTGCTAACCATTACACCACCTGGGTTCCCTGGTGCCTCACCCCGCGAGAAGTGACTGCATCCGCGCTGGTGTGCTAACCATTCACCTCTAGCCATCACCACCTGGAGAAGTGCTGCACCTGAGTGCTCATCACCCGTCCTGCCATCACCCTCTTCTTGCCTGAGAAGTGACTGCATTCCGCGCTAGTGTGCTAACCATTACACCACCTGGGTTCCCTGAGTGCCATCACCCTCTCCTTGCCTGAGAAGTGACTGCATTCCGCGCTAGTGTGCTAACCATTACACCACCTGGGTTCCCTGAGTGCCATCACCCTCTCCTTACCTGAGAAGTGACTGCATTTAAGCTAGTGCGCTAACCATTACACCACCCTGACTCCCTGAGTGCCATCACCCTCTCCTTGCCTGAGAAACCAAGACGAGATGGCCGAATGAGTTGAGCGTCCATCTCCTGTCTAGGGAGATCGGGGGGTCCGAAACCATGGGGTCGTGGGTTCCAACCTGGTTGAGTCAAACCAATGACTTAAAAACTGATACTTGTCGCTTCCTTGCCAGGCGCTCAACATTATTAGGATAGGGCAAGAACTGGTGTGCTCAGTGACAGGATAATGTGATTGAGTGGGATATCAGGTCAATGGTGCTGGCAGCCTGGTCTCCCCAGTGGGGCAACACTATAAAGTCGACATGAGTGCGCAATGTCACAAGTCGGTACCCGTCCTGATATGACCGTGGATGTTGCTAGGACGTTAACCAACAACAAACAAACCAACCTTGCCTGAGAGGTCACCGCAGACTGCTACAATACATTCCGTGGACTGTACAGCTTGATGAACTTTTGAACACATCGCTGTTTACAGACATATCACAGTGCTGCTGAGTAGGTAGTCCCTGCCCAGCGTTGTCTGGCCCGTTGCCAGCCACCTAGCGGCGATAAGTAGCATCAGCCACATTCCCGACACGTCTGAGTGACAGGTGGGAAAGCAGCCAGGTGTGCAAAGAGCGGGTAAGTGTGTGACCAGCTGCAGTACACGCCACAAGTGTCGTGTAAATAATAATATTTATCAGGCTACAACTCCCACCTATTTATATCCCCATAATAAATTATGCATCCTAAATATATATATATATATATATATATATTTAGTACAAATGAGGAAGAAACAAACAGGTAGTGGGTTCAGTAGTTTTAACCTCTGACAAGAGAATATAGTGCCTTGCGCTTATATATATATAGATATATATATATATATGATGTATAATGCATTATGCGAGTATAAATCTTTCCTTGTGCGCATTGGTGGAGCGCCCCCCCCTCCCAGCTGTTGGGTGTTGCCGGGCAGGCGCCCCCTCGCATCACACTCTGGAGGAAATGTTTTCTGTTTTTGTTAGGGCTAGGGCTATTAATCCCTGAGCCAGTTATTAAAGACACATATATATATATGTCGCGGGGGTGATGAAAATGGGAAATATTGCACCTAGGTCGGGACTCGAACCCACATATGTTGTTGCATTCTGTGCCAGTGTGCTAACCATTACACCACCTAGGCTCCCTGATATCAACGCTCTTCCCACACCTACCTGTCTATGCGGCTCCTTGCGCCTGAGAGGTCATTGCAGAACACTACACTCGTCCCGCTGGAATTGTAAGTCTTTGAATTACATACATACAGGCAATGTACTTAGATATACATAAAATACAAAAACAGGGTATTTTCAACAACCATACAGCGCGTAGCTTATAGAGGATCATGGTCATGGCAACCAGTGTCATGGGGGTGATGAAAATATTGCGCCTAGAGCGGGACTCAAACCCACATTTCTTTGCATTCTGGGCCAGTGTGCTAACCATTACACCACCTAGGCTCCCTGATGCCACCACACTACCCACACCTACCTGTCTATGTAGCTCCTTGCCTGAGAGGTCAGTGCAGACCACTACATATATAAGAATTCTAGCGTTCAGATAATATACAAGTAGTCAGTTAAAAATACAAGTACATCATCATCATCATGCTGTCGGTCGCGATTGGACAAAGACTGCTTTCATTACTTGACTGCCGCTCTCCATTTAGCTCTCTACTGTGAGAGTTGCGTCCATGAGACATTTCATGAAAGCTGCCTGCAAAAGTGTTGAAGTGCTGCTGGCTTTTGCAAGTTACCAGCGGCACTCTATCGGGGAGCAAATAGAGGTTTCACACCAGCAAGAACATATCAAGACAGACGCAAAACTATTTCTCCCTGCAGTGGCTGGTCGGGAGATGTTGGGAGTTCCATACATCAGCCGCCCTTGATGCTGCCACAGTGACATGGTTTTCTGTTTAGGGTTTTGTCCCTTAGCCTTCAGTTCTGTCAAAAACCTGTATGACAAGGCAGTGCTATACTTGCAATACCTGCATACCTAGTACTCCATGTAGTAAGATAATAACACAAGTAGTGCAGTATGAGTTGGTGGTAAAAATCCGCCGACTCCTTTATTTAAAAAAAAATGCTTCTGACCGAGTTCCGAAAGCAGCCCCGAAAAGAGGGAGAGGATGTGCATGCTGGTCACCCGCCCCGCCGCCCCATAAGGGGGGAGGGGGGAACCACTACAGAGCTTATTACATGCGGTAAAGGGTTTATCACTATCCATATAAACATAACTCCAGTACAGATGAGGAAGACACAAACAGGTAGTGGGTTGATTAGCTTTAATCTCTGACAAGGGATCATAGAGCCTTGCGCCTAATAGAAAAACTAACACTGGTCTACATCCGGTGAAGGTGAGGAGGGCTGCAGGAGTCGTCACTAGTACTGCGTTTGATCTTGCGGTGTATAACAATAATGATAATAATTCGCTCACATATCCGCATAATTTGTTATATATCACATAAACATAGCTCCAGTACAAATGAGTAAGGCTGAGTAGGGTTGCAGGAGTGCCGAAAAATCCTCCGGTGCAACTGACACTGGTCTACATCCAGAGGAGTCGAGGAGGGCACAGGCGGCACCACCGGTACAGTGTTGGATCTTGAGGAGTATAACAATAATGATAATAATTCTTGTATGTGTCTTGGTTTGCTCATCATGTGTTATACATCACATATATATATATATATATATATATGGGAGTATAAAGGTGTGGAAGGAAAGATTCCCTATATTGATCACCCATATGTTATGTAGTACTTTATGCCTGACCCCTTTGCATGGTTGGGACAGGTGGCACCAGCACCCCAAACCCCTACCAGTGCAGTAAATAATGTCACTCGCGCACTCGAATTGGTCGTAATGCTTGCATTGCGGTTGATGCGAGGCGAGGGAGGACCCCCCCCCCCTTCTTCCTCCAGCCGTTGGCCATTACATAATCTCCCGCGCTTCCCTCCCTTAAAGCCAGCCCCGAGGCCGCCTCAGGCCACTCGCCCTCCTGCCTCCAGACACTCTGCTCCTCCATACACTTTTTTTCCCACCCACCATCCCTATACACCAACTCTCCATCATAGGGTGGAGGGCTCCTCGGATCCACCTCCCGGGCCCAACTATTAACATTACTCCTATTGACATTTACATATTTCAATGCTGATACCTCATATATCTCATGATGATGCCTCATATATTCCACATTATATATCTCTGATACTCATCCTTGATGACTGCTAATTACATGCTGATGCCTCATATATTCCATTATATATCTCTGATACTCATGCTTGATGACTGTAATTATCCATGTTTATCCTGGCATTTCTAAATAAAATGCCTTTGTCCACTCATGCTTCCTCGTCCTTCCTTGTTGCGCATCATATATATATATATAATACTGTGAGGTTCCGCAGTCGAACCAGGGTTTTAGAGGAAGGAGGATAGAACCAACGAATATAGAACACACAATAATACAATAATAAGGAAATAGTCCCCTTCTCCCTCTGTTGTACTTGCATAATATGCTATGCATCATATATATATATATATATGATGTCTAACATATTGTGCGAGTATAAAGGAAGAAACAGGATGGCCGAATGAGTTGAGCATCCGTCCCCTGTCTCCATAGGACTATTTTCCGTTCCAACCAGTTGTCCACAACTGGTTCATCGAAGGATGTGGTATGTGCTGTTCTGACTGTGGGAAAGTGCATATAAAAGACCCCTTGCTGCTTATCGGAAAGAGTAACGTATGTGGCGGAAGCGGGTTTCCTCCAAAGAAATATGTCAGAATGACCATATGTTTGACATTCAATAGCCGATGGTACAAAATTCAATGCGCTCTAGAGGTGTCATTGAATAAAACAAGCTTTTTTTCTTATTTAATAACAATACGCTAAATACGATGCTCTGTTTGGACCCCAGATTTTAATTGTTTGTTTTGCTTGCTTGTTGTTGAGTAATGTCCTAGCAACATCTAAGGTCATATCAAGATGGGTCCCGACTTGTGACAGTGCGTACTCATGGCAACTTTATAGTGCTGCCCCACTGGAAGACCAGGCCACCAGCACCATGACCTGATATACCACTCAGTCACATTATCCTGATACTGAGCCAACCAGTCCTTGCCCTATCCTAATAATGCCGAGTGTCAGACTAGTAAGCAACAAGTATTAATTTTAAAGTCATTGGTTTGACTCGACCAGGGTTCGAGCCCATGACCCCACGACCTACCAACGGTGGAGACGGACGCTCTAACTCATTCGGCCATCCCATCTGGTCAAATATTTTAATAGTAAAGTTAGGTATTAAAATGTATTGTTGTTTTGTGTGAATACAAGAGTACATATGGACAGGGTTCATCCCAAACTGGGGAATATTGTGCTGATATTATTTTGGTGTCGGGAATTCCGGAAGTTCTCAGCTGCCATTGTTGTTGACTTCCGGTGGAAACTCGCTTTGATATCTGATCGCCACTGTGCTACACAAGCAGGCGCTTCCTGTCACGTGACAGCCACTTCCGGTTCGATGGTTGCTCATGGGTTGGGTGGGGGTCTGGAGGTAAGGGGGATGGGGGGGGCTTGTGTTGGGGTGGGGTCTTCTAGTTGCACAGTAATACTTGTCACAAAATCTACAAAGGGAATTCTCTTCAATTGAACTTGAACAAACTTGCTTCTCTTTTGTCACTCCAATGACTTTAGAACTGATATGTGTCGCTTCCTAGCCTGAGGCTCGGCATTATTAGGATAGGGCAAGCACTGGTTGGCTCAGTGTCAGGATAATGTGACTTAGTGGGATATTGGCTCATGGAGCTGGTGGCTTAGTCTCCCAGTGGAGCAGCACTATAACGTTTCCATAAGTGCACTGTCTCACAAGTAGGCACCCATCCTGATGTGACATTGATGTTGCCAGGACATACAACTCCAATAACCAACCAACCTTTGTTACTGATATATTGGTATTAAGAGCAGCCAACGTAACTGATGTTGGCTGGTTGTAGGGATTTTTTGTCCTGACAACATCTAAGCTCATACCAGGATTGTTTTAATTTATTTTTGGTGAAGTATTTATTCATCTGAATATTACATTTGTCAGCGCAGGAGGACTGGTCTTCCGGTCATCTTACTATTTGAATTGACAGTCTATATAATCTATGTTTGATCAGTGCTGTATTACTTACAGCACCGATTCTGTAGAATTAAGGGAGTGGCTCCTGCTGTATGATGTACAGCAGCAGTCTCTGAAGTTCATGCACAAATTGGGAGGAGTACCGAGTAGAAAGTGTATGCTCGGGGAAACTCAAACAATCATTGAGGGTTACATGTTTTCTCTTATAAAATATTCTAAGTTTATAGTTGACAAGACATTTTGTCTGCCTTATATAATGTTCAATGTGTTTAAGCAGGTTGATAGTTGTGTAGGATGTTTGGTGTGTTTATGGTTGGTTCATGATGGGTAAGGGTGATGGCAGGGGAGGGGGGCCCAATGGTGTGGGTGGTTGGGGGGGGGCAAAGCCCATAGGAGAGCAAGCGAGAGTGCGGAGCGAGGGCAGAAGCTCAGGGCTTTGCTAGTAATTACTGCACCCGAGTTGTGATAGTATACACTCATGGCAACTTTATTGTGCTGTCCTACTGGAATACCAAGCCGCAAGCACCATGATTTGATACCCCACTCCATCACATTATCCTGACACTGAGCTAACCAGTCCTTCCCCTATCCTAACAATCCCAAGCACCTGGCTAGAAAGCGACAAATATCAATTATGAAAGTCATTAGTTTAACTCGACTGGGAATTGAACTCCCGATCTTCCGCACAAGAGACCCTGCCCTCTACCGATTTGGCCACCGCATCCTGTACATAACTGAGGTACTTTAATGCTGCAGTCACACTACGACCCTTCTCTCTAACGCGCGTCGAGGTGTGTCACTTTTTGGCGAGACGTCAGGAGACGTCGGGAAGCGTTACGTGCGCATTTCGCATGCGTCGGTACACGTCGGTACACGTTCATGGAGGTCGACGGTCGGCGATGAACACCAGCGCGTGTCATGGGGCATCCAAAGTTTTGTGCAAGTACAAAACTCTCGACGACCGACAACGTGCGTCAACGAGCGGGTTCCAATATTATGGCGACGTCAGAAGCACGTCGACATTGCTGGAATAACGTTATGCGAACACTAGGCAGACGCAGCGTGCGTGGGAGGGTCGTTCGCACACATTGCGCCAAACTGGGGCATTGTTGATTTATGCCCTTGCAACATCTAAGGTCATGTGAAGACGTCGTGCCAAACTTTAACTTTTTTTTGTTCCACACACGTCAACACACGTTGGTAGCGCGCTACTTACAAGCTGAGCTGACGCCAAACTTTTTCTCAACACCGGCGAAAAGTTGGACGTGTCTCGATGCATACAACTTATTTTGCGCATTGGCGGCTCACCGGCGGGAAGCATCGTAGTGTGACTGCAGCATTACAAATTCGATAAGGAATAACTCAACAAGGCAGTGTGGGTATCAAATAAGTTTATTTTGCAAAGTCTGATGGTTATAAACATCCGGGCCTACCCTATGGGTACAAGTATGTAGTATGGGTGGGTGGGTGGAAAGAAAACAGTGCAGCAAGGTGGATGCAGGGCCGGCATGATGAGAAGCACTGATGGCAAGCACCTGGCCCCCCAGCTTATTTATGACAGCACCTGGGAGTGAAAACCTTCCATGGCGAGTCTGGTGGATGATGAAGGAAGTCGCCCATCCAACAGTTAGTCAATCAGGGCAGATGGCGGGGAGCGGAAGAGTCAGGTAGGTGAGTCGCGTCATTCCCTTCAAATCAAATGTAATTCCAACATTGCGAGAGATGATGAAAATATAGTTGGATGGTTGTTAGAGTTGTATGTCCTGGCAACATCTAATGTCATATCTGGATGGGTACCAACTTGTGACAGTGCACACTCGTGGTGGCTTTATAGTGTGACCCCACTAGGAGACCAGGCTGCCAGCACCATGACCTCATATCCCACACAGTCATATTATCCTGACACTGAGCTAACTAGTCATTGCCCTATGCTTATAATGCAAAGCGCCAGGCTGGGAAGTGACAAGTATCAATTTTATAAGTCATCAGTTTGACTTGGCTGGGATTCAAATAAAAACCCAACCTTCCTTCCGCACGGGAAGCCTGCGCTCGTACCGATTCCGCCATTGCATCTGGTCGTTCAATTGGAAGTGAGTGTATGATGTATAAGGGGTGAGGGTGTTTTGGTTGATTGGTTGTTGGAGTTTTACGTCCTGGCAACATCTAAGATCATATCAGGACGGATACCGACTTTTGACAGTGCGCACTACTGATGAATTTATAGTGCTGCCTTCCTGAAATGAGTTTGTATGGGCTGGGGGGGGGGGGGGGGGGGGAGATGCGGGGGGTAAGGGAGGGGAGTTGTTAGAGGGCCCGGTGGGGGTGGGGGCTCGGTGGATGTGTGTGGGCGGGGGGGTGTGAATAGTTCCCTGGTGGCAGTTGTGAGTCATTGATTGGCACCTGTTGGCAGGGAATTCTCTGTGTTGGAGCAAGGCCAATGTCTTTCGCTGCTGGTGTACAATATCGCCTGTGTGTGCCGCCTATCCAGATTGTCGTAACGCCTATGAACACTGAATTTTCTGTATAAGCTATTATGCGAGTAAATCTATCCGAAAAACGATTTTCTATGCAATTCATATCAATTGACCCTACCACAACTAATGACACACATCTACTCATGCTACTGGTCAGGCCTTCTGCCTCGCCTGGTGCTGACACCTGGCCTCTTCCTCATCACCTGGCTCTGTCTCACACCTGTACTGCACATTCCACACTTTTATATAAATATATATGTATATATATATATATTTAAATCTATCTACAGTACAATTGACAAGAGAGTCAAATAAGGTAGTGGGTTGAGTCAAAAATCCTCCGGTGCGACTGACACTGGTCAACATCCGGAGGAAGTGAGTTGGGCGAGATGGCGCCACCGGTACATTGCTGTATCTTACTGAGGATAGCAATAATAATGTAATGGCCCACGGCCCTCCGACTCCCACTCTCATGGTCACTCACGGAAGAACACCAAGATTCAATCAGAGTCCGCTTCAACTGGGTTTATTGAACCATCTGCTCTCCGCGGCGTCATTAGTTGTCTGACCCGCCCCCTGACTCGCCAGATCCCACATCGACTCTATAGGTGTGTGTGTGTCGGGGGTGGGGGTGGGGGGTGGGGGGTCAGCCACACGCAGTAGAGGTCAGCCCATTTGGGGTCTGACCAGTGGTTACCCATGCCACCACCTGGCGCAGTGTGTGGGTACTGCGCTGGTGTACGGCATAGTCTCCGCTGCTACCGCGTGGTAGTAGAGCTCATGTTCAGACTACTACACTAATAATAATAATAAGTAATTACCTTGCGAATCGTTATACTCGCATAATACGTTATCCATCACATATATGTAGATATATGTATATATATATATATACATATATATATATATATATATATACACATGTGAAATGCCTACATAATCATATATGTATACATTCAGGTGTAAAATATTCTGATAATGATGCACTGGTGGGGGAATGGTAATGTTCTATTTGTGAAACAGGTATACATGGCCAGGCACATAGATGTGCTTATGTAGTTGCTCGTGGTGCTTGATTGATAGGTAAATAGACATTGTGGTGCTAGTAAGATAGTGTGTAAGGGGCACTCAGAGCCCTACACACTACCCCCTCCCCCCTCTGCTAGTCAGGATCACCACATGCATGCTCAAGGCAGGTGGTGGCCAGGGGAGCCACACAGCTTGGTGGTGGTGGGCAGATCACTGTAACCATGGGAACCGGGAATGCTTGTTTCTCATTGGTGGAGCTAGAAATGCTTGTTTCTCATTGGGAGAATGGGGTGGGGTGATACACAATACTGGATCCATGTACCATATAAATAATAAACCTGAGGGCTTGACTCTCCCTCTGCTTTCACCCTTTATACTCTTCCTTTCTCTTTGTTTGTATTGATTTCACTATAGCCTGCCTACACAACCACAGATTCGAGCCGTAGAGTTTACACAGGGATATATCTGATTCTAGGTAAAGATGTAAATTGACGATTTGTTGTAGCATTTTGAAATGCTTATATTACAGTGAGTGAGCATAATAGCCGCAGAGGTGTGGACGAGCAGGTGGTGTCACGTGGGGAGGTGAGGTAGTATCAGTAGATGACCTAATGAATAGAGGTACCCAGTCGATGACTTAGTGGTTGGGAATAGATGCGATCTTCGAGGTTATTATACCCGTATAAAGACTTACAACCATATATATATGCAGATAGGGACAGTATTACTGCATTATTCCTGCATTATCCCTACATTATACCTACATTATCCCTACATTATCCCTGCAGCATTCCGGCAGTACCCTACATTATCCCAACAATACCCCTACAGTATCCATACATTATCCCTACATTATTCCTACAGTATCCCTACATTATAACTACATTATCCCTGCCGTATCCCTGCAGTACCCTACATTATCCCTGCATTATCCCTGCAGTATTCCTGAATTATCACTACATGATCCCTGCAGTATTCCTGCATTATCCCTACACATCCCTACAGTAGTCCTGAGTTATCCATGCATTATCCCTACATTATCAGTGTAGTACTCCTGTACTATTCCTGCAGTTTCCCTGCATTATCCCTACATCATCCCTGCATTATTCCTGCATTATTCCTGCATTATTCCTGCATTATCTCTACATTATACCTACATTATCCCTACATTATCCTTGCAGCATTCCGGTAGTACCCTACATTATCCCAACAATACCCCTACATTATCCCTACATTATTCCTGCACTATCCCTACATTATACCTACATTATCCCTACATTATACCTGCAGCATTACGGCAGTACCCTACATTATCCCAACAATACCCATACATTATCCCTACATTATCCCTACATTATCCCTACATTATCCCTACAGTATCACTACATTATCCCTGCCGTCTCCCTGCAGTACCCTACATTATCCCTACATTATCCCTGCAGTATTCCTGAATTATCACTACATGATCCCTGCAGTATCCCTGCATTATCCCTACACATCCCTGCAGTAGTCCTGAATTATCCCTGCATTATCGCTACATTATCAATGTAGTACTCCTGTACTATTCCTGCAGTTTCCCTGCATTATCCCTACATCATCCCTGCATTATTCCTGCATTATCCCTACACATCCCTGCAGTAGTCCTGAATTATCCCAGCATTATCGTTACATTATCAATTTAGTACTCCTGTACTATTCCTGCAGTTTCCCTGCATTATCCCTACATCATCCCTACAATATTCCTGCATTATCCCTACACATCCCTGCAGTAGTCCTGAATTATCCCTGCATTATCGCTATATTACCAATGTAGTACTCCTGGGCCCGTATGCATGGAGCGGTGCTAGCGGCGTGTGGTGTTATCCCTCTAACTCCGGGTACCTATCTCCGGTTATCTGCGGTGTCGAGAACTATGTCACGCCATATGCATGGACGCTTATACGGTGAGTGTTAGCTAAACGTAAATTAATTTATTCATTATGGAAATTTCTCTGAGCCTGTTGCCTGCGAGCACCTGGTTGGGCCTAATATAATACCCACCGGGAACCAGCGCGCTTGTTACTGAGGCGGCGGCGGCGGCGATTTGTTTAATTTACATTCGTCGATTCGACAATATTAATATCAGCGCCAATACAAATTTAGGGTTAAATTGATAAGATTTCACTTATTGCGTATGTAATTCTGTTAAATATGACAGCATTTAATAGATTTGGGCGTAAGAAATTCCCGCCGATTCGGCGGCGACGGCGGCGGCCATTTTTACTTGACGTCGACAGTATGGATATCGACGTCACTGCGGCGGTGGCGATTTGTTTACTTTACATTCGTCGATTCGAAAATATTAATATCGCCGCTGCTACGGCAGTAGCGTTAATATCGCTTCGCATTTAGGGTTAAACTGATAAGATTTCACTTATTGCGTATGTAATTCTGTTAAATATGACACCATTTGATAGATTTGGGCGTAAGAAATTCCCGCCGATTCGGCGACGACGGCGGCGGCCATTTTTACTTGACGTCGACGGTATGGATATCGACGTTGCTGCGGCGGTGGCGATTTGCTTACTTTACATTCGTCGATTCGAAAATATTAATATCGCCGCTGCTACGGCAGTAGCGTTAATATCGCTTCGCATTTAGGGTTAAACTGATAAGATTTCACTTATTGTGTATGTAATTCTGTTAAATATGATAGCATTGAGTAGATTTGGGTTCCATCCTGACACTAACCTAACACTAACACCGCCTGTAAACCTGCTATGGGCAGGTGTTAGATTCTCTGACTTTAGCCCCGCGGAGTTTGTCTAACACCGCTCCATGCATAGCAACTTTTCTGCGCTAAACCAGAAATCCCGCCATAAACGCGTTTTGGGTCGCTAGCACTGCTCCATGCATATGGGCCCTGTACTATTCCTCCAGTTTCCCTGCATTATCCCTACATTATCCCTACATTATTCCTGCATTATTCCTGCATTATTCCTGCATTATTCCTGCATTATTCCTGCATTATCCCTACATTATCAATGTACTACTCCTGTAGTATTCCTGCAGTATTCCTGCATTATCCCAACATCATCCCTCCAGTATTCCTGCATTATCCCTGCATTATCCCTACATTATCAATGTAGTACTCCTGTAGTATTCCTGCAATATTCCTGCAGTATCCCTACATCATCCCTGCAATAGTCCTGAATTATCCCTGCATTATCATTACATTATCAATGTAGTACTCATGCCGTATTCCTCCAGTATTCCCGCATTATCCCTACATTATCCCTACATTATGTATTGTATAACGAGTTATGCCCATATTATTTAGGCTGCAGGGCCTTAGTATCACCTGCCAGTGTATGGCTGGTGCGCGCTGTGCCACCTTGACTCACCCGGCTGGCTTGGCCCGGGCCACACGACATCAGCCAATCAGGGCCTGGGGGCCCGGGTGAGGCGACTTCGGGCGGCGCGGTCGCTATCAGGTATCCTTTCGGCCGGAATTCCCTCAGTATTCCTGATGTTGTCCCTTTGCTATAATTATTAAAATTGCAATATTCTTCTATATAATCATATAACCTTCAGGTGAATAAAATAACATCTTATAAAACTCAAAATACGACAGATAAACAAAAAACACATCATGGATATTTACGGACTGACCATATTTTTCTAAACTCAGACATAGCTCTGTAAAATGTTTGAAAATGTAATTTGCTCATGCATTAGGGGAGCTAAAAGTAAACTCCAATTGCACCGTGAAGTCAAATAGAAAGCAAATATATTTAAGCCGTGTTCACACATACAACGTTAGGCCAACGTAGATGAGACACACTAGTTGAGGCGACTTACACCCCTGTATGAACGGGGCTTAGACAAACTAGTTGACTCGACTCAGCCCTAATTCGCCTCAGCGGAGTGTTCACATGCGTGATCTTAGTCAACTTAGATGAAGCGAACTAGTTGAGGCGACTTAAGCCTCCTTGTGAACGGGGCTCAAGACGTTTTAACTGGGCTGGATTTTTTTCTCCCAGCACCTGTCCAAAACTGTTACCACGTGATTCCACTAATCTACCAGATATGAATGTTATCTTTGGGTCTGTGCCAAGCTCCCCCCCACAACCATCTTGGAAATTGGAAGTGAGGCAGATAGATCTGGTACATCACGGCGCTGTCGACCTGGTTTAACCGCTCCGCTATTGGGTTAGAAGGAGGTTGTCTGCCCTAGCAACAGCTAAGGTCATATCATGGCATAAGGCTACTCATGGCAACAACATCATGGCCCTGTCCAGCTCTTCCCGTCCTGATATGACCTTAGATGTTGCTAGGATGCAAAACATCAATAAGCAAACAAACAAAGCCCAGTCCTTCACTTTTGCATGACGGTGGGGGAGCGTTGTTTGCCCTAGCAACTCCTATGGTCATATCATGACTGCGAGGCGCATTTGACATGGTAGCGACTTCATAGTGTTTCCCTACTGGGTACCATTCCGCTCACCGGACCTGATGAAATTATTTAATCTTTTGAATCAATGCCAATTTGACACCACTACCAACTAACCACTAATGTTCACTAACAACTAACAGGTAACCCCACCCACTGGCTAACTAATCCCATCCTCACTTCACTTCTTCCTCTGGCCTTGGCCAGACTTACTGTGCATACCGGTGAATCTGCAGAGACTGAAGTTTGGATCCTGGTCGAGTCAAACCAATGCCTAATAAAATAGGTACATGTTGCTGTTCGGTGCTTGGCATTATGAGTTCAGGACAGGGTCTGGGCACACATTTTCAGGATAATGTGACTGTTTGGGACATCAGGTCATGGGGCCGGTGGCCTGATTTCCCAGTGGGGCAGCAGTATAAAGTCACCATGAGTGCCCGCTGTCACAAGTCAGTGCATGTCCTGATATGGCCTAGGGTCTTACTGGGGCATAAAACTACACCAACCAGTCAGCCTCCCCCAGCCCTCTCAGAGGACTATGGTTGGGCTCTTAGGCTGCCTTTTTCCTTCCTCCCCCTCCCCCCCTCCCCCCCCCCCCAATTTCTCTGACCACTACCCATCGGAAGCAACTCCTGAACACATGGGACCGCTTTCAGCGGTGCCCATACAGTGCTGCAGATTTGCAGCCTTCAGTGCACCAATGCGACTGAAAACTCCCCCAAAACAACAACAAAAGAATGCCAAAAATACACGGGGGTTAAGAGATTCATTATAAAAAACCCTTGTATTCCTAGTATCCCCTGTTTGAACCCTGGTTGAGTCATATCAATGACTGAATAATTTATACTCGTCGCTTCCTAGCCAGGCACTCGGCATTATTAGGATAGGGCAAGGACTGGTTGGCTCAGTGTCAGGATAATGTGACTGAGTTGGATATCCGGTCATGGTCCTGGCGGCCTGATTTCCCGGTGGGGTTGCACTATAAACTCGCCACCAGTGAGCGCTGTCACAAATCGGTACCTGTCCTGATATAACCTTAGATGTTGCTAGGGGGTAAACCAACAACAAGGCCCTTAAATGACTACTGCAGTAATTACTAGCAAAGCCCTGAGCTCCTGCCACCCCACATCCTCGCTTGCTCTCCGGTGGGTTTTTCCCCTGTACCACCCACCCCAATGGGCCCCCCTGCCCTGCCACCACCCTTAACCATCATGAACAAACCATCAACACGCCGAACATCCTACACAACTATCAACCTGTTTAAACACATTGAACATTATATAAGACAGACAAAATGTCTTGTAAACTCTGAACTTAACTTGTTTTAAAAGAGAAAAGATTTAACCCACAATGATTATTTGAGTTACCCCGAGTATACACATTCTACTCGGCGCTGCTCCCCATTTTTGCATGAACTACAGTGACTGGTGCTGTACATTATACAGCAGGAGCCACTCCCTTAATTCTACAGGATCGGTGCCGTAACTAATACAGCACTGATCAAACTTAGATTATTGAGACTGTCAATTCTAATAGTAAGATGGCCGGAAGACCAGTGCCCCGGTGCGGACATATATCATGTTCAGATGAATAAATACTTTACCAAACAAAAATAGAACCCATTCTATGTAGCCACACATGCTTCATACATGGACCAGTATCTATGTTGGATACATATATTCAAATCTAGATAAGTGTTTTGCTTTAAAAGAGTTGACGCTTTCATCGGATTATGCAACTTTAATTAGCTGAATGTAAAGGGAGGTATTGCAGGTATTGCAGGTATTGCAATACCTCAGGGAGTTTGACGCCCCTGCCTTGCAGAGTTGTAAACCACTGTCTTGTGGTACAGGTTCTTGACAGAACCGAAGACTAAGGGAGCAAACCCTAAACAGAAAACCATGTCACTGTGGCAGCATCAAGGGCGGTTGATGTATGGAACTCCCAACATCTCCCGACCAGCCACTGCAGGGACAAATAGTTTTGCGCCTGTCTTGACATGTTCTTGTCGGTGTGAAACCTCTATTTGCTCCACGAGAGACTGCCAGTGGTAACTTGCAAAAGCCAGCAGCACTGCAACACTTTTGCAGGCAGCTTTCATGAAATGTTTAAGACCGACTCATGGACGCAACTCTCACAGCAGAGAGCTAAATGGAGAGCGGCAGTCAAGTAATGAGAGCAGACTTTGTTGCATCGCGACCGACAGCATGATGTTGATGAAAGACAAAATGTTATTATCGTTAAAATTGTGTGTAATTAAATAGTGTAAATGACTGAAGTTAAGAAGACATGTGCCTTGGCACTGAAGAAAAATTGTATTCAGACAAATAAAAATGTTTCGCTAAAAAGAAATCCCCCAAAAGCCAGACAGATTGGCCAAATAGGTTGAGTGCCCACTTCCCCTGTGTCAGATAGCGGAATTAATGCTTGTCAGATTCAAATCTGGCCGAGTCAAACTGATGACAGAACAATTGATACTTGTCATTGCGTAGCCAGCGACTCGGCTTTAATAGGATAGGGAATGGAAGAGTGCAATGAGGGGAAAATCAGACAGGAGTCAGTGTGGTTGAATGCTCCTGCTTAAGCATTCAATGTGTAGTGCAAATGAACAAAGTTCTTCAAGCAGACGACATTCAGAGTAGTTTAATTCTTCTATATAATCATATAACCTTCAGTGGATTTGAATTCTTCTACTTAAGCAAATAACATTCCGTGAATTTGAAACCTCCTTAATCATACAACATTCAGTGAATTTGAATTCTTCTACTCAAGCAAACAAATGCAGTGAATTTGAATTATTCTACTTAAGCATACAACATTCGGTGCAGCTTAATTCTTCTACATAAGCACACAACATTCAGTGAAATTGCAAATTTCCTAATCATATGACATTCAGTGAAGTTGAATCCTTCTATTTAAGCAGACAACATTCAGTGAAGTTGAATTATTCTACTTAAGCAGACAACATTCAGTGAAGTTGAATTATTCTACTTAAGCAGACAACATTCAGTGAAGTTGAATTATTCTACTTAAGCAGACAACATTCAGTGAACTTGACTCCTTCTATTTAAGCAGACAACATTCAGTGAAGTTGAATTATTCTATTTAAGCAGACAACATTCAGTGAAGTTGAATTATTCTACTTAAGCAGACAACATTCAGTGAAGTTGAATTATTCTACTTAAGCAGACAACATTCAGTGAACTTGAATCCTTCTATTTAAGCAGACAACATTCAGTGAAGTTGAATTATTCTACTTAAGCAGACAACATTCAGTGAAGTTGAATTATTCTACTTAAGCAGACAACATTCAGTGAAGTTGAATTATTCTACTTAAGCAGACAACATTCAGTGAAGTTGAATTATTCTACTTAAGCAGACAACATTCAGTGAACTTGACTGCTTCTATTTAAGCAGACAACATTCAGTGAAGTTGAATCCTTCTACTTAAGCAGACAACATTCAGTGAAGTTGAATCCTTCTATTTAAGCAGACAACATTCAGTGAACTTGACTGCTTCTATATTAAGCAGACAACATTCAGTGAAGTTGAATCCTTCTACTTAAGCAGACAACATTCAGTGAAGTTGAATCCTTCTATTTAAGCAGACAACATTCAGTGAACTTGACTGCTTCTATTTAAGCAGACAACATTCAGTGAACTTGACTCCTTCTATTTAAGCAGACAACATTCAGTGAAGTTGAATTATTCTACTTAAGCAGACAACATTCAGTGAAGTTGAATTATTCTACTTAAGCAGACAACATTCAGTGAAGTTGAATTATTCTACTTAAGCAGACAACATTTAGTGAAGTTGAATTATTCTACTTAAGCAGACAACATTCAGTGAACTTGACTGCTTCTATTTAAGCAGACAACATTCAGTGAAGTTGAATCCTTCTACTTAAGCAGACAACATTCAGTGAAGTTGAATCCTTCTATTTAAGCAGACAACATTCAGTGAACTTGACTGCTTCTATTTAAGCAGACAACATTCAGTGAAGTTGAATCCTTCTACTTAAGCAGACAACATTCAGTGAAGTTGAATCCTTCTATTTAAGCAGACAACATTCAGTGAACTTGACTGCTTCTATTTAAGCAGACAACATTCAGTGAACTTGAATCCTTCTACTTAAGCAGACAACAATCAGTGAAGTTGAATTATTCTACTTATGCTATCAATAGAAATATGTCAGAATTACTGTATGTTTGACATCCAATAGCCGATGATAAAAATCAATGTGCTCTAGAGGCATTGTTAAATAAAACAACAACAACAAAGTTTGTATTTGCACATGTGATTGCTATCGCTTGTTGCTACAACTGTTGCCCAGTTACAGACTCTCTGTTTGAGCTCCTCCATTAGGAAGTGGGGTTCATTGTGGGAGGGGTGTATGTATGCGTATATATATATAGTCTCGTTGGAACACATGTGGTTACCATGGTGATTTATCCACGTTGAAGCCACGCCCTGACTGCAATGATTCCGATTCACTATACATCAAAATAGGCAATCAAAGACTACAATAGATCACGTAAAAGAAGTGGTGTAAAGTAAGATCAGACAAGATGATGGCTGGTTTCTTTGAATTACAGGAAACAGCATTGTACGCTTATGTGATGTATAAGAGTTGTTTGTTGTTCTGTTACATCCTAGCAACATCTAAGGTCATATCAGGATGGGTACCGACTCGTGACAGTGCGCACTCATGGTGACTTTATAGTGCTGTCCCACTGGAAGACCAGGCCACCAGCAACATGACCTGGTATATCACTCAGTCACATTATTCTGACACTGAGCCAACCAGTCATTGCCCTATCCTAATAATGCCAAGCATATAATACTTATACGACTAAAATAACCCTCCTATTCCGTATCACTCACTCAGCTCCATGGACTTGGGGTGAGGAGGTGGAGATGAGGGGGTGTGGGTGAGGTGGTGGGGGTGAGGAGGTGCGGGTGAAGAGATGAGGGGGAGGAGGTGGAGATGAGGAGGTGGGGATGAGGAGGTGGGGGTGACGAGGTGGAGATGACGAGGTGGGGATGAAGAGGTGGGGATGAAGAGATGAGGGTGAGGATGGGGGGCGAGGAGGTGGGGGTGAGGAGGTGGGGATGAGGAGGTGGGGATGACGCGGTGGAGATGATGAGGTGGAGGTGAGGAGGTGGGGATGAGGAGGTTGGGATGAGGAGGTGGGGATGAGGAGGTGGGGGTGACGAGGTGGAGATGAGGAGGTGGAGCTGAGGAGGTGGGGATGAGGAGGTTGGGATGAGGAGGTGGGGATGAGGAGGTGGGGGTGACGAGTTGGGGATGAAGATATGAGGGGGAGGAGGTGGGGGTGAGGAGGTGGGGATGAGGAGGTGGGGGTGAGGAGGTGGTGATGAGGAGGTGGGGATGAGGAGGTGGGGGTGAGGAGCTGGGGATGAGGAGGTTGGGATGAGGAGGTGGGCTGACAAAATCACAATCACCATACCATGCCTATCTGTGTATGTGGACTTTCACCTGGGCGGGGGGGGGGGATTGTCTGTTAGCTTACATCCTAGCAATATCTAAGGTCATATCAGGACAGGTTCCAACTTGGCACAGTGCACACTCATGGCAACTTCATAGTACTGCCCCACTGAGAGGATAGGCTGTCGTCACCATGACCCGATATCCCACCAAGTCACATTATCCTGATGTTGTGCTAACAAGTCCTTATCATATCACCGCCAGGCTAGGTAGCCACAAGTATCAGTTTTATAAGTCATCGGGTTTGACCCGACTGGGATCCGTCCTTCCTTCCGACCTTTCACACGGGAAGACTGCGCTCTCCCGATTGGGCCACCACGTCCGGTGTGGGGAGATGTGAATGTGTTTCACATAATACAATGTGCACCCAGATGTACGCACATAGCTCCTGTTCCTGATTACAGCAAGATGTAAAATATTCCGATAAAACACATTGGTGGGGAATGTGAACTGGTCTATAAGGGATTACAAATGGTCTATAAAGGTAAATGATGTAGAGGGCCAGGGGCATTAATGTATTATGTGTGCTGGTGATCCTTTACTTATATTAAATAGTCACTGTGTATTCTATAGATAGTGTGAGAGGGGCACTACTGTTAGTGTGGAAGGGGCTCAAGAGCTCTACTCACAACCCCCTCCCACCCAACTGTTAGTCACGGATCACCACACACACAGACAGAACAGGGCAGGTGAGGCCAAAGCAGCCATAAGGGTGGTGGGTAGATTACAGTTGTCATGGTGACACAATAATGCTTACTGTTGATTGGTGGACCTAGAAATGATTGATGTTGATTGGAGAGCATGGTCAGGTGATATGCCATGTCAAGTTCAGAAATCACTATATAATGATAAACCTGAGGGTACAAGCTCTCACCGACTTTACTTTCCTCTATACTGTAGTGATTTCCTATTAGCCTACCTACACAACTACAACTGCCAGACGACGACGTTACAAAGAGTTCGAATCCCGGCCGGGTCCAACCGATAACATACAAAGTGTTACTTGTCACGACCTAGCCTGATCCTCGGCATTACTACTGTAGTAGTCTGCAGTTAACCGTATCTGACTGCGCTAGGTGGCGGCAGGCTATCCACCATGCACTACCCTGACTGGACTGCCCTGAGTGGTCGGGCGTTTGCCCATTAAGGGGCGACATGCGACCCGCTAACTAAAGGCCCTGTCACACTACGACGTTTCTCACGAATGCGCTTAGATGCATGCCGACGTGTTGCCTTTTTGGGCGAAAGGTTGGGACCCGTCGGGACCCATTAATGGGGCGTTACGAACGCGTTAGCGGCGTTTCGGTACACATCGGTACATGTTGAGTGCGAGTAACGTTTGGACCGACACATTTGCATGCGTCGGGCCACATCGAGGTTTTGTGCTTGGACAAAACTTTCGACTCGTGCCGACGCATGCCAACGTGTTGGATCGCGCGTTACCGGTGTGTTGGCAGGACGTGGACCCACGTTACCAGCGCGTTGCCGGCCCGCCCAAACCACGGTAAGCAACGTCCATCAACGCTGGGGATTTTTCGCCAAACTGCGTCGGACATGTTGCTGGCGCATCTTGACATGTTGCTGGCATGTCTTTACATTTTGCTGGCACGTCTGCCGTGCGCCTAATGTTACCGGGCGTTCTGCGAACCTTTAATGATGCGCTACCCCCACGCCGTTGGTGCGCCAGCGGCGCGCCGACAATGCCCCGATAACATGCTGATGGCACGCTGGGAACCCGCTGGTGGGACATTGACACTTTGTTCCGCCGCACGTCGAACCCCGCCAACCGTGAAGTAGGTTAATGACCCGTTGTTTATGCTTTTTCCACCCGCAGTGTCGATACCCATTGACGGCGCACTAATAACACGCTATTATCACACTACCAACATGCTGCGGCCCGTCCAACTACCCCCCGAAATGGTGAAAAGTTTGACGTTTCTCGACTTGTTGATAATATTTTGCGCATTGGCAGCACACCGGAACAAACGTTGTAGTGTGACAGGGCCTTTAGCCTGCAGACCAGACGGGATAGCCGAATGAGTTGAGCGTCCGCCTCCTGTCTTGGTGGGTGATGTGATTCGACTGAAACTTGAAAATTCATACTTTTTGCTTCCTAGCCAGGCGCTTGGCATTATTAGGAGAGGGCAAGGACTCACTGGTTGGCTCAGTGTCAGGCTAATGTGATTTGAGGGGGATATCAGGTCCTGGTGTTGGTGGTCTGGTCTCCCAGTGGGGCAGCACTATAAAGTTGACATGAAGGTGCTCTGTCCCAAGTCAGTGCCCATCCTCATATGACCTTAGTTGTTGCCAAGACATAAAACCCCAACAACCAAGCTGCTAATAATCCTGTCACACTACGCCGCATCGCGCAAGTGTGCGCCGCCGTAGGTGATTTTGGGCCAATATGTTGCTGTATGTCGAAATGTGATACTTCAACATTATGCGTTCATTATGGGTATGTTGGTATGCATCTATGTATGTTGATGTTCATCGTTATATGGCATCGCTCATCAAGGGGTCGCCAAAGTATTATGCATCCACTAAACTTTCGACACTTGACAATGTGTGGCTTTTACATCAGGCATACGTTACGTATACGTTAGACATACGTTGATGTATGTTAGTCATCCATTAGACAAACATTGTTCATATCTAGCACTACGTTGACCTATGTCAGATGGACGGAGAGCCAGAGGAAACATACAGTCAACATATTGACAACATATGGATAATGTACGTTTAAGGTATGAATAATGTAGGTTTTGTGTTTCTCCACCATGTCTTGACGGATGTAACATATACAGCATACTTCTAGTGATCGAATTACGTATATACCATTCACTGGCATTCTGCAAGCATACCATGAGCGTATTGCGAGTATATTGTGAAAGTTGTTTGCCGAGAGTCACATTAGCCATACTTTGCCCATATGTTGGCCATACTTTGCCATATGTTGGCCATACATTGGCCATAGGCTCTGCTATGTTATATGATACGCTGACACACGCTAGCAATATGTCAGACATATGTTCTGCATATGCTCATCATACATTCTGCACGTTGTGTATATGGTATGTATATGCTACACATACAATGGTCATACATTAGCAATAGGTCAGATATACATTCTGCATACGTTCAATATGTTGTGTATACGGTATGTATATGTCCAACTTTGCCCCTGCATCGAAAAGTTTGACGGATCTCAATGTTTGAAAGTGATTTTAGCCATTGGCCACACGCTTACGCGATGTGTCGTAATGAGACAGGGCCATAACTAAGGGTACCACTCAGCAAACAGATATGTGGCAACCAGCAGAGAATCAGGCTGTCAGTGGAATAATCCTGTTCACCGTCGCTGATTACAGCAGGTTCTGCGCACCGAGTGGTTGTATATTATTGTTGGTGTGGCATTGACCTCATTCAATGTATGGGGCGGCAGGAAGGAGTGTCCATTCAGAATGCGTGTGCAGGGAGGAGTGGGGGTAAAAAGAGGGTAGAGTTGGAGACTAGGAGTGAAGGAGGGGGCGGGGCAGTTGGATAGGGAGAATGTGGGATAGAGAGGGATAGAGAGGGATAGAGAGGGACAGAGAGGGATAGAGAGGAACCAAGAGGAGCAGAGATGGACACAGAGGGATAGAGAGGTAAAGAAAGCTACAGAGAGCGGAAGAGATGTACAGAGAGGAGCCGAAAGGGGGAGAGAGGGGCAGACATGGGCAGAGAGGGACACTGAGGAACAGTGAGGGACAGGGAGGGACAGGGAGGGACAGAGAGGATAGAGAGGGGCAGAGAGGGACGGAGAGGGACAGAAAGGGGCAGAGCGGGACATGGAGGGTCAGAGTGGGAGAGCGAGGGACATTGAGGGACAGTGAGGGGTAGAGAGGGACAGAGAGGGACAGTGAGGGACAGTGAGGGACAGAGAGGGACAGACAGGACAGAGATGGAGAGAGATGGACAGAGATGGGCAGCGAAAGGCAGAGAGGGACAGAGAGGGGCAGAGAGGGGCAGAGAGGGGCAGAGAGGGATGGACAGGGACAGAGAGGGGCATATAGGGACATAGAGGGATAGAGAGGGACAGAGAGGGGCAGATAGGGACAGAGAGGGGCAGAGAGGGACAGAGAGGGATGGACAGGGACAGAGAGGGGCATATAGGGACAGAGAGGGATAGAGAGGGACAGAGAGGGGCAGAGAGGGACAGAGAGGGATAGAGATTGATAGAGAGGGGCAGAGAGGGGCAGAGAGGGACAGGGAGGGGCAGAGACGGACAGATCGGGTCAAAGAGGTCATAGAGGGACAGACAGCGGCTTTAACGCAGTTTTGGCGTACGACCTAGTTGATGTTTTTATGGGACTATCCGGCTTTAACTGGGAATGTTAGCTTAACACCGAGTTGATGCTTTTATGGGACTATGCAGCTTTAATACCTAGTTAATTCTGGTATGGGACTATGTGGCGTTAATGCAGTATTGGTTTAACACCGAGTTGATTCTGTTATGGGAATATGCAGCTTTAAGGTTAACTCAGTATTGAGCGTGACTTGATTATTGTTTGTCTTCCACTCTATTTCTGTCCACAGGTGCAATCTTCCCCCATGACGCAGACACCACCCCCCCCCCTCCCTCCCCCAACCGTCAGCCACCAGACACTCTCTGTGCCTGGCTCTGCGTTTCCTTCAATCCTCTGCCACATAGTCCACTATTGTGTACTTGTCTTAAGGAATATGGCTGTCCTTTTAAATGTCTCCTGAGTGTTGCACTTTCTGTCCATTCATCTTCTCCGTCTGTCCATATCCATTATCCTTTGACGATAGATCGGTTTGTCGTTGGAATTTTTACATCCTGGCAACATGTAAGATCTTATCCCGACGGGTACCGACTTGTGACAGTGCACACTAATGGTGGATTTCATAGTACTGCCCTACTGTGAAATCAAGCTGACAGCACCATGACCTGATATCCCGCTCAGTCACATTATCCTGACATGGAGCCAACCAGTCCTTGCACTATCCTATTGTTGTTGGGGGTGATGAAAATGGGAAATATTGCACCTAGAGCGGCACTCGAACCCACATCTCTTTGCATTCCGGGCCAGTGTGCTAACCATTACACCACGTAGGCTCCCTCATATCAACACACTACCCACGCCTACCTGTCTATATGGTCACTTGCCCGAGAGGTCAGTGCAGACTACTACACTCGTCCCCCTGGAATTGTAAGTCTTTTAATGCTTACAATTACATACATACAGGCAATGCAACGCACTTACATACATAGGGTAGGTTCAACAACTGTACAGCACGTAGCTTGTACAGGATCATGGTCACGGCAACCAGTGTCTTTGGGAGTGATGAAAACGGGAAATATTGCACCTAGAGCGAGACTCAAACCCACATCTCTTTGCATTCTGGGCCAGTATGCTAACCATTACAACACCTAGGCTCCCTGATGTCAACACACTACCCACGCCTACCTGTCTATGCGGTTACTTGCCTGAGAGATCAGTGCAGACCATTACACTATTAATGCCAAGCCCCAGGCTATGAAGCGACATGTCGACCGGGAATCAAACTCCTGATTTCCCCCACGGGAGGCCGGTGCTCTACCGATTCGGCCATTCCGTCCAGTATCAGCAAATAGATGATCCTAGGCATTGACGTTTGGTGGAGGAGCATATGTGTCTTCAATTTGTTCCTGGTATCCAATGCCTGCTTGCTTTTGTGGGGGTTTGTAATCTGATGATGGTTACTGGCTGCAGAACTGCAGCAATATAGAAAGGCCCCGATAAATCAGTCCAATCTTTGGTTGAAGATTAATCTTCTGTGGGACGTTTGTAGAAGCTGGGGATGTCTTTACAACATTCAAAATGATGAAGATGAAGCGTTGGGTCGGCACCGACTCTCTCTGGTCGGGTGGTAGCAGAGCACTTGTATCCAGTTGACAGCAGCGAGGGTTTAGGAGGAAGGAATGGGTAAACTTGGGTCCAGTGGTTCAAGCAACAAGAACAAAGCGAGAGAAACGATAAGGTAAAGGGCCCCACCCAAGCAAACAGCTCCCTTGATCAGGGGGAGAAGTAAGCCTGGGAGAACCAAAAAAAGGGTAGAGTATAGGAAGGAGAAATGAGGAGAGTTGAGTCAAAGGAAGAGTATGAGTAGAAAGTGAAATGCTGGTGGGCTCCCCCTCCTGGAACTCTTTTTAGACATAATCAAGGAGGAGCAAGGTCAGCAGAGAGGAGATAGAGAGAGGTGTGGATGAAGTGCGGTCCGGATAGCAAGTGCATCCAAGACTCTCAGATTTCCAGATTTTCCTCTCGATGTCTGTACACGGCTGAGTTTACCGGGTGCGGTGGCCAAATCGATAATCATTTTCTCACATGAAAAGCGGAATGAGCTAGAATTAAAATTACCTCCAGGCATAAGTCTTGTATTTTAATTGAATTCTTGGATTGGCGCTTACAGGCTTTTATGCCTGAACTCTTCATTTGGAGAATATGTAAAATTATGTAGACCTTTTACAATTAGAGTATACCGTTAATTTAGTTTTGTTTTGATTAGATAGCATATCATTTTTCCAGTGTTCGTTTCATATGTACTTTAATTTGACATCTCATGTAATTCATCAGTTTTTATATTAAATGTCATATGCATATATGTCAAATCATTTACCATAAACAGATTGCATATTCCACTGTCTATTTGAGTGTTTGCCAATTTCTTGCCGCTTGGTCTTCCCCATTCTACTACTGTGATCCCATTCCTTATTACCCGAATCGCCAGACTAGGTAGCGACAAGTATACAATTTATACGTCTTTCGGGATTTTTTGTTTAACACTCGGCCGGGGGTAAATTCCCACAGCTGGCCACACAGAAAGTAGGCACTAAACGCAATCAACCAGCTTGTCTAGTTAAGTTCCCCATGCCCCCACCTCTGCAGATCTGGATTTCCACCGCTGTGTATAACTTAAGGCCCTGTCACACTACGACGTTTCTCACCAACGCGCTTCGACGCGTGCCGACGGGTCTGGTTTTTGTTCAAAACGTCGGTACACGTCCGGTACGTTGCCGGCGCGTTGCCGGCGCGTTACCGGCGCGTTACCGGCGCGTCGGTACATAGCAACGTGTGAATGGAAACGTCGGCGCGCGTCGGCGCGCGTCGCGGCGTGTCGAGGTTTTGTGCATGCACACAACTTTGGACGCGCGGCGACGCGCGCCAACGGGTTGGAGGGCGCGTTACGGACGCGTTAGCAACACGTCGACACGCGTTAGCGGCGCGCCGGCCAGAACGCTGGTAGACCGTTGATCAACGCCAGTTAACGTTGGCTTTTTTTCCCCCAAAATGTGACCGTTCCGTCGGCGCGTCCGTAACGTCCCATCGACGGGTAGTGGGCGCGCTATTGGCGTTGCTCCAGCGTATCTCGGCGCGTTGGACGTGTTGCGGGCGTGCCTGGACGCGTTGGCCGCGCAGTGTCGACGCGCTGCGGGCGCGTCCTAACGTGTTGCTGGCGGGTATGTACGCGTTGACACGGTACTAACGCGCCGTCAACGCGCCGTCAACGCGCCGACAGCGCGCCGACAACGCGCCGATGGCACGCTGGGAACCCGCTGGTGGGACGTTGACATGTTGTTCTGCGCGCGTCGAAACGCGTTGGCCGCGCGCTTGTAGCACGCTACTAACACGCTGCGCCGCGTCAAACTTTCTCCCAAAGCGCCGAAAAGTTCGACGTTTCTCGACGGGTTGCAAATATTTTGCGCGTTGCCGGCGCGCCGGCGGAAGCGTCGTAGTGTGACAGGGCCTTCACATCTAAAGGCCCTGTCACACTACAACGTTTCTCACGACCGCGCTTCGACGCGTTGCATTTTTGGGCGAACCGTCGGTACACGTCCGGTACGTTACCGGCGCGTTACCGGCGCGTTACTGGCGCGTCGGTACATAGCAACGTGTGGATTGACACGTCGGCGCGCGTCGGGCCGCGTTGAGGTTTTGTGCTTGCACAAAACTTTCGACGGGCCGCAACGCGTGTCAGCGTGTTGGCGAACGCCTTACGGACGCGTTAGCAACACGTCGACACCCGTTGGCGGCGCGACGGAGTTACGTTGGCATTTATTTCGCCAAACAGCGATCGTTCCGTCGGCCCATCGGTGACCTCCCATCGACGTGTAGTGGGCGCGCTATTGTCGTTGCTCCAGCGTTTCTCGACATGTTGCTGGCGCGTCTTGATGTGTTGCTGGCGCGTCTTCCGCGCGCCTAACGTCACCCGGCGTTCTGTGAACCTTTAATGACGTGCTGACAATGCGCCAATAATACGCTGGGAACCCGCTGGCAGGACGTTGACACTTTGTTCCGCCACGCGTCGAAGCCCGTTGGCTGCGCGCTTATAGCATGCTACTAACACGCTGTGCTGCGTCAAACTTTCTCCCAAAGCGCCGAATAGTTGGACGTGTGTCGACGGGTTGCAAATATTTTGCGCGTTGCCAGTGCGCCGTAGTGTGACAGGGCCTTTAAAGGTCATATTAGGACGGGAACCAACTTGTGACAGTGCGCACTCATGGCGACTCTATAGTACTGCCCCACTGGAAGTTCAGGCTGCCAGCACCATGACCTGATATCCCACTCAGTCACATTATCCTGACACTGAGCCAACCAGTCCTTGTCCTATCGTAATAATGCCGAGCGCCAGGCTAGGAAGCAACAAGTATCAATTTTTAAATCATTGGTTTGACTTGATTGGGGTTCGAACCCACGACCCCACGATCTACCAACATGGGAGACGGACGCTCTAACTCATTTGGCCATCCCGTCTGGTATACTTTACTGAATGTTTTCCACATTATCACTATGGCACCTATAGATAAAGCAATTTCGTCGCTGCAACGGACAAACAGCTTTAACGGACAACTGCTCCCCCCTATTAGTCTGTTGGATCGAGGTTCATCTGTACAATCAAATGCAGTTAATTGTTTGGATTTTGAAAGATTGATGTTTTCACCAGACTGTGCAGTTTTTAAGTTCCATATCCCGTTGCTTTCGAGTTTCTGCATCGTTAAAACAGACATAAATATATTATATGTGGTGTAAATATTATTTATGCAAATATTATTAAGAATACTATTGGCAGTTGCCGTTATTCACATTTTGGTGTATTATATGGTTCTGTAGTTGTCTGCACCAACCTCCCAGACAAGCAGCCACATAGACAGGTGGGCGTGGCTAGAGTGGTGACATCAGGGAACCTAGGTAGTGTAACGGTTAGCACACTGGCCCGGAATGCAAGAGAATATTTCCTGTTTCTAGGTGCAATATTTCTCATTTCCATCTCCTTGTAAAATCTTATGCTCGGAACTGTGGCTGTGTACGTTATGAGGAAAACAATACAGACACAGAGAAAGGAAGAGAGTAAAGTGTAAGAGAGAGAGTCCAGCACTCTGGTTTATTATTATATAGTTACGTGGGTTCTTGGTAGAGTATCATACCACCTCCTTCCACTAATAGGAATCTAGCATTCCTGGTTTCACCAATAGGAATCCAGCATTCCTGGTCTCTATGGATTTCAGTGGTCTGCCCACCACCAAGCTGTAAGACCCCCATGGCCACCACCAACCTTGGCGTTTTGAGTCTGGTGACCCCTACCCCAGCAGAAGGGTTAGGCCCTGAGTGCAATCACACCCAGACCTGCCAGCACCACTATGTCTATTTACATCCCACTCAGGCACCACCAACCCCCATATATATTTTGAGCCTATGCTGTGTATGTATATGATGTGTATGTCTCAAAAGGTGCTAAGCAATATGGAACAAAACTTTGTGTCCATAGTAACAATCAACACACTATCTACTTCTGCATTTGATCAGGATCAACTGATTTGTTTTTTACATGGTGTTTCATAATCCCAATATGATTTGAAGCAATTGTCCTTGTGTTTTCAGTGTAACCGTTTCTGTGTTGTTTTGTGTCAATCGTTACTATGGACAAAAAAAACGAAGAGCTAGCACCTTTTGAGACAGGCTCATATATGCATCTGCATTGCCTGTATGTATATAACTGTACGCATTAAATGACCATTTAAAAGACTTACAATTCAAAGGGGATGAGTGTAGTAGTCTGCACTGACCTCTCTCAGGAAAGGAGCCACATAGACAGGTAGGCATGGGTAGGGTGGTGACATCAGGGAGCCTAGGTAGTGAAATGGTTAGCACACTGGCCAGGAATTCAAGAGATGTGGGTTCAAGTCCGACTCTAGGCGCAATATTTTCCATTTTAATCACCCCGACGACAGTATATAAGTTGGATATCATAAATCATATCTTGATCTTCTGACCTTCTATATGGCAAAATCTATATGGCTCAATCAGTAAAGCGCAGGCTTCCGGTGTGGCAGGTGATGGGGGTTTGAATCCCCACCGCGTAAAACCAATGGCTTACAAAATCTATATGGCTCAATCAGTAAAGCGCAGGCTTCCGGTGTGGCAGGTGATGGGGGTTTGAATCCCCGCCGCGTAAAACCAATGGCTTACACAATTGAAACTTGTCTCTACCTAGCCTGGGCCCGTATGTATGGAGCGGTGTTACCGACCCAAAATGCGTTTATGGTAGGATTTCTGGTTTAGCGCAGAAAAGTTGCTATGCATGGAGCAGTGTTAGGCCTAACACTGAGCATTTAAACTCGGAAATTCTAACTCTGCTCATAGCAGGTTTACAGCGGTGTTAGTGTTAGGTTAGTGTCAGAATGGAACCCAAATCTACTCAATCCTATCATATTTAACAGAAATACATACGCAATAAGTGAAATTTAATCAATTTAACCCTAAATTCAAACCCTCCTTAAGGCTACCGCCGTATTGGCAGCGATATTAATAGTTATATTTTCGAATCGACAAACGTACAGTAAACAAACCGCCGCCGCTGCAAGTGTGACGTCGATGCAGCGGCGGCGGCGATTTGTTTACTTTACGTTCGTCGATTCGAAAATATAAATATTAATATCGCCGCCAATACGGCGGTAGCCTTAATAACGCTTCGGAATTAGGGTTAAATTGATAAAATTTCTCTTATTGCGTATGTAATTCTGTTAAATATGATAGCATTTAATATATTTGAGCCTAATATATGGCTACAAACGCAGAGGGGTTTCCCAAATGTATAAATAGATTCACGTTTAGCTAACTCAACCCGTGTAGGGCTCCACGCATACGGCGTGACATAGTTCTCGACGCCGCAGATAACCGGAGATAGGTACCCGGAGTTAGAGGGATAACACCACACGCCGCTAGCACCGCTCCATGCATACGGGCCCTGGTGTTTTGGCATTAATAGGATAAGGCAAGGGTTGGTTAGCTCAGAATCTGGATCCTCTGACTGAGTGGCATACTAGGTTATGATGCCGGCAATGACCTGGTCTCCCAGTGGTGCAGCACTATGAAGTTGCGATGCAATGTCACAAGTCGGTACTCATTCTGTATGTAAAATCACAATTTTAATTTCTATTATACTTATTGTTTGTTTGTTTGTTTGTTTGTTGTTGTTTTACGTCCTAGCAACATCTAAGGTCATATCAGGACGGGTATATATATACTTATTGCGTTTGACTTCATATAAATTATGACTATTTGCATTTTGATATGACCATTGGTACCGGGCGCGGGTTCGGATCCCGGTCGAGTCAAACCAATGACTTAAAAATGTATACTAGTCGCTTCCTAGCCTGGTGCTCGGCATTATTAGGATAGTGCAAGGACTGGTTAGCTCAGTGGCAGGATAATGTGACTGAGTGGGATTTTGGGTCATGGTGCCGGCAGCCTGATTTCCCAGTGTGGCAGCACTATAAAATTGCCATGAGTACGTACTGTCACAAGTCGGTACACGTGCTGATATGACCTTAGATGTTACTAGGACGTAAAACAACAACAAACAAACAAACAACAAAGGTATGACCATTGATGTTGCTAGGATGTAAAACCCCAACAAACTAACAATCTGCATGTGGAACCTGTTTTCTTAGCGCTTTGGCCACTGACTCTGGCTCTTTTGGCGTGGATCAATGAGCTGCTTATATAACATCCTCCTCTTATCAAACAAAAGGTTTGCAAGTTTGAACTCATTTAGCAAATCCCGTTATCGCCATAATATGGGGTTTGCGTCCCGTGAGTTCCTGGAATTTGAAGATTATGAAGCAAGAACAGTGTCAACAACATTTTCCGCAATTCTTCTTTCTCTTCTCCGTTTTTTTGGGGGGTGATTTTCTTCCTTTGAGAACAGAACAAACTGTTTGCACTGCGGATTGGGCATCTTCTCTTTTTGTTTCTTTTTTCTTTTTTTAACCTTTTTTCCTTCTTTTTCCTTGTTTTTTTTACCTTTTTCCTTTTTTTCCTTTTCTCATTTTTTCCTCCTTATTTTAACCTTTTTTTTGGGGGGTCTTACTGAATCCCTGTATTGTGTGCTCCCTGATTCAATTGTCGACTGACTTACCCAGAGTTCCCTACTTGGGCTGACAGAGTTTCTTCATTTGTTGTTGCTTAACCTCCTAGCAACGCCTAAAGTCATATCCGGACTTGTACCAACTTGTGACAGTGCGCATTCAGGGCAATGTTATAGTGCTGCCCTACTTGGAGACCAGGCTGCTGGGCATAATGACCCAATATCCCACTCAGTCACATTATCCTGATACTGATATAACCAGTCCTTGCCCTATCCTATTAATGGCGAGCGTCAGGCTAGGAAGTGACAAGTATCAATTTTATAAGTCCTTGGTTTAACTCGACCGGGTTGAGGGTTGAGGATTGAGGGTTGAGCATTGAGGGTTGAGGGTTGAGGGTTGAGGGTTGAGGGTTGATGGCAGATGAGAGGAGGATGTGGCAATATGTATGACCTTAGATGCTTCCAGGAGGCAAAGCCCAAATGAATAACCAGTCCTTGCCCTATCCTATTAATGCCAAGCGACAGGCTAGGAAGCGACAAGTACACATTTTGTAAGTCCTTGGTTTGACTCGACCGAGTTGAGGGTTGAGGGTTGAGGGTTGAGGGTTGAGGGTTGAGGGTTGAGAGTTGAGGGTTGAGGGTTGAGGGTTGAGGGTTGAGGGTTGAGGGTTGAGGGAAGATGAGAGGAGGATGTGGCAATATGTATGACCTTAGACGCTCCTAGGAGGCAAAGCCCAAACCAATAAACAAGGCCATTGCCTGTATATTTATATAGGCATGTTGTCCATTGATGTAATGAAACTGGCAGCGCACTCCAACGTTAGGATCTCATGGGAATGGCGCATGGACAAAGATCAATTATGTAAATTGAAATCTCCCCCGCTTAGGGAACCCATCTTCAAACAAACGAAGCAAATAAATTAAATAAACCCTGTGGTTCATTGCCCTGTTTCTGGCTTTTCCCAGCAGGGTTGTGATATGATGCCAGATGGGATGGCCGAATGAATTGAGTGCCCACTTCTGGCCCAACCCGTCTTGTATTCTAACCTCGGCCGAGTAGAATCAATTACATCATTTTTTATACTTGCCTTGACCTAAACAGGCACTTGGTAGGACTAGCATTGGGAAAGTAACTGTGGAATGAGTAAGACTAATGGTGTGCGGTTGAAATTGTCCCGGCTTATTTAATGAATACAACAATTAAAAAAGGGAAATACGAAAAGTGCATTCTGGTGGTAATATTCTTATTGAATATGTTCTCAAGATATAGATAATATTCCCAAAATAATCTCACAATATTCTGTCAACATTCTTACACTATTCTCAAAATATTCTCACAATATTCTCACAATATTCTCACAATATTCACAATATGCTCACAATATTCTCATGATATTCTCACAATATTCTCATGATATTCTCACAATATTCTCACAATGTTCTTACAATATTCTCACAGTATTTTCACAATGTTCTCACAATATCCTCACAATATTCTCACAATATTCCCAATATTATCATAATATTCTCACAATGTTCTTACAATATTCTCACAATATCCTCACACTATTCTCACAATATTCTCACAATATCCTCACAATATTCTCACAATATTCTCTAAATATTCACAATATTCTCACAATATTTTCTCTCAAGACGACAGTGGATTATAACCATTCTAAATGTGCTGAATATATTTGTCATCAAATCTGTCCATCTTTTGCTTTCTTTTCGCTGACTTAAAGTTGCATAATTTGATTTGTGTTTGTGTTCAATTTCTACCTTATTGTTATGGTAAATATATTAGTTTGGTCGGTGCAATCAATTGTATTTAATTTCGGAGTGACTTATTTCAATTGGCCATGTTTGGAGATAGTTGAAGTGAAAATATGCAAGAAGTACTTTTGCTATGCAAATTGAAATGCCAGACAGCATATTATTTAGCAGCGACAATTACTTTTACATTCAAGTTGTTGGGAGGTTTGCATCCTGGCAACATTTAAGGTCATATCAAGCTGGGTACCGACTTGTGACAGTGCAAACTCATGGCAATTTTATAGAGCAGCCCCACTGGGAAATCAGGCTGCCGGCACCATGACCCGATATCCCACTCAGTCACATTATCCTTACACTGAGTTAACCAGTCCTCATCCTATCCTATTAATGCTGAGTGCTAGTCTATGAAGCGATGCATATCAATTTTAAAGTCATTGGTTTGACTCGACCAAGAACCGAAATCCCGACCTTCCGCACGCGAGGCCCACGCTCGACCGACTCAGCCACTGCGTCCGGTATTAGATTGAGGTTGGTTGTTGGAGTCTTATGTCCTAGCAACATCTAAGGTAACATCAAGATGGGTGTCGACTTGTGACAGTGCGCATCCATAGTGGTTTTATAGTGTCGCCCCACTGGGAGACCAGGCTGCCAACACCATGGCATGATATCCCACTCAGTCAGATTATCATTACACTGAGCCAACCACCACGAGGTGTCCCTTCTAGGCAGCACCGACTGTTTAATAAATGCCGCAGTATATGAAAATGAGTTGATGATCTATGATAATATATGTTTAGAAAATATATTTTATGCTCAGAGAATGCAGCACTATTAAACCCTGTTTTACGTTATTTTGTTGGAGCTTACCATCCTAGCAACATCTAATGTTATATCGGTATAGGATTTAACTTGTGCCAGTGCACATGCATGACAAATGCATAGTACTGCCTGACTGGAGAACTGGCCTGCCAAATCCATGAATGCAATATCCCACTCAGTCACATTATCCTGATACTGAGCAAAAGCAGTCCTTGTCTTACCCGATTAATGCCAAGCACCAGGCTAGCTAGCGATAAGTATGAATTTTGTAAGTCGTTAGTTTCACGCGGCCAGCGTTGAACTCCACAATGTTCCACACGGGAAGCCAGCTGGCGCTCTCACAGATTTGGCCACCGCGTCCAGACATCTTTAGTTTTTTCTGTCGCGGGCTATCAAAAGCATAAATGAAAACACTGACCATCAATTATTCTCATACCCTGTGTCTGATGTGTCAACTAAAGAAAGAAGACCAATAAAGCAACAAGAGTTCAGGCACAAACCCCTTACATGCTAATCCAAAAGATTTCATTAAAATAAAAGATTTTTATTTGAAGCTAATTTTAATTCTCACTAATTCCACTTTTCTTGAGAAGAAATGGTTATAGAACAATGAACAAAAATATAAGAATATACAAAAATAAACCTTTGGAAGGTTTGATTCCAATGTTTATCTGAATTGTTCACAGAATTGGTGTTTATAGGGTTTTGCGCCTGAACTCTCAAATACTCAAATTAATATGAGTCCACCTAATAACCAAATAAAAAATGAGGTGAGCAAAGGAAAGAAAACCCCAGAAATAGTAGGGTTGGTAGGATGGATGGCGGTGCTGTGGAAACCACCGACCTTGTATAGGGGGCGCCACGGCCAACTCCACTTACTTATTGCGTGAATGATTGTAACCCCAATGGACGCTGATATAAAGCTTACTAACAATTCGCCCTCACATTTCTGCCATTTATTATTGTATTAGGAAGATTTAAACATTAATCAGAACAGCTACACTGGGTTCTTGATCTCAAATATTTACCATTTCACTATTATCTACAGCTTCATCGCCGAATCGGTAGAGTGCAGGATTCGCGTGCGGAAAGTTGGGAGTTCGAATCCCAGTTGAGTCAAACCAATGACTTACAAATTTGATACCTGTCACTACCTAGCCTAGTGCTCAACATTAATAGGATAACACAAGGACTGGTTTGCTCAGTATCAGGATAATGTGAATGATCAGGATGCTGGCGGCTTGGTCTCCAAGTGGGGCAGCACTATGAAGTAGCCATGACTGCACCATCACAAGGTAGTACCCAACATGGTATGTCCTTGGATGTTACTAGGAAGTCCCATCACCATGAATCCCTAAAGGGGCTGTCACATTAGGGTTTTTAGCGGGAGCGTATGGCAGCGTAGGCGCGTTACGTCATGTACATCGGCATACGCCATATACGCTACTCATACGCTACGCATACGCTACTCATACGCTACTCATACGCTGCCAGATGCCGGCTTATGTGAAGCGTATGAGGCATACGCCGCCATACGCTTTCATAAATCCGTCCGTCCAAATTTGTTTGTGCATGCTAAAAAAAAACTCGACCTATGAGGGCGTATGGCCCATACTGTCCAAAAATGTCACAGCACGCTTTCCATACGCTCCTCATACGCTCCTCGTATGCTGCTCCTAGGTTCCACATACACTCAAAACCACCCGAAAGGTCACCAAATGTCATCATAGGCCGACACGTGCAGGACCTACGTAGGTTTTCAATACGCTCCCGCCATACGCCGTAATGTGACAGGGCTAGCTTAAATGTTGTTGGGGCATCACATATGGCTTTGCAACTAGGTTCCTCAATGTGTGTGTTGCTCCTAGTTGGATGGAATAGATGTGTGGTGTTCCTATGTGGGTGGCATGTGCGTTGTTCCTATTTGGGTGGTATAAGTATGTGTTGCTCCTACTTGGCCTGGCTAAATGTGGGTGTTGTTCATATTTGGGTAATATATATATATATATGTGCGTTGTTCCTATTTGGGTTGTATAAGTGTGTGTTGCTCCTCTTTGGCCTGTATAGATATTTGTGTTGTTCCTATTTGGGGGGTATATATGTGAATTGTTCCTATTTGGCATGTATATATGTGGGGGTTGTTCCTATTTGGCCTGTATAGATGTGTGTGTTGTTCCTATTCGGCATGTATAGATGTGGGGATTGTTCCTATTTGGCCTGTATATATGTGTGTTGTTCCTATTCGGCCTGTATATATGTGGGTGTTGTTCCTATTTGGCCTGTATATATGTGTGTTGTTCCTATCTGGCCTGTATAGATGTGGGTGGTGTTCCTATTTGGCCTCTATAGATGTGTGTTGTTCCTATTTGGCCTGTATAGATGTGGGTGTTGTTCCTATTTGGGTGGTATAGGTGTCCGTCGCTCCTAGTTGTGTGGTATATGTGTGTCTTGCTCCTATTTGGTTCTGGCTGCGGAGATTTGTGGGACTGGTGGGTAAGTGAGGGTGACAGCCCCGGCCGGAGGCTGGTGGCATATCTACCTGTCGTATTAATACACTTTACGAGTAGCATTAACCCGTTTAGTGTGGGTGCTAACACTAGGAACAGAACTCTCCTTATCACAGTCGGCCAGTGTGGGGAGAAGTGGGGGTGGGGGTGGGGGTGAGAGAGAGTGTGTGTGTGTGATGTAGAGAGAGAGGCAGATTGACTTAGAATGACGCAGAGTGTTGCAGAGTGTTGCAGATTGTTGCAGAGTGATGGGGGGTGACGCGTAGTGAGGCCCAGTAACCAACTCACGCAAGGTGACGCACAAAGACCCGCAGTCGTGAAGGAGAGTGACGCAAGGTGACGCAGTGACGCATGGTGACGCTAGTGACGCATAGTGATGCAGTAACGGAGAGTGACAGATGGACGCATGGTGACGCACAGTGACGCGCAGTGATGCACAGTGATGCAAAATGACGCACAGTGATGCACGGTGGCGCACAGTCATGCACATTGACACACAGTGATGCACAGTGACGCACAGTGACGCACAGTGGCGCGCAGTGATGCACAGTGACGCACAGTGACTCACAGTGACTCACAGTGATGCACAGTGACGCACAGTGACGCACAGTGACGCACAGTAATGCACAGTGACGCACAGTGACGCACATTGACACACAATGACGCGCAGTGACGCACGGTGAAGCACATTGACGGACGGTTACGCACAGTGACGCACAGCGACGCACAGTGACGCACAGCGACGCACAGTGATGATCAGTGACGCACAGTGACGCACAGTGACTCACAGTGACTAACAGTGACGCACAGTGATGCACAGTGAAGCACATTAACGCACATCGACGCACACTGACGCACATCGGCACACATTGATGCACAGTGACGCACGGTGAGGCACAGTGACGCACAGTGACGCACGGTGACGCACAGTGACTCACACGGACTCACAGTGACGCACAGTGACGCACAGTGAAACACATTAACGCACAGCGACGGAAAGTGACGCAATGTGACGCACAGTGACGCACAGTGACGCACAGTGACGCACAGTGACGCACAGTGACGCACAGTGACGAACGGTGACGCACAGTGATGCAGGGTGATGCAGAGCAATGCAGAGTGAGGAAGAGTGTGGCAGATTGATGCAGAGCGATATTCAGTGGGGCACACTGGGGCACACTTGGGCACACTCGGGAAATTGCGTCAGTCTTTAAATACCAGACAAGGAGGTATTTTCTAGTCTTGTTCAAAGTCTATTATAAATCAATTTTGAGGAGGAGCATGTGTTGAGTATAGACAACTTTCTAACACCTCCCCCTTCCCCTCCCCTCCTCCCCTACCCCTCCACGCCCTTCCCCAACACACATTACACACCACTCCACGACCAGCCTGGCCTCGCCTCCCTCCCTCCAACTTTTGATAATAAGCTGTATGAGTTGCCCAAATTGGTGAGAGCGATGGCTGGCTGGCTCGTTGACTGGCCCCGTCCTGATATGACCTTAGATGTTGCTAGGACGTAAAACAACAACAAACAACAACAACGTTGACTGGCTTCCCATTCTCGACAAGGAGTGTTTGGTGCACTGCCATGATAATGTGACTGAGTGGGATATCGTGCCGTGGCGCGGACGGCTCCATTTTAAACCCTGGGTGAGTCAAACCAATGAGTTATGAAAATGATACTTGTCACTACCTAGCCTGGCGCTCGAAATTAGTGGGATAGGGCAAGGACTTGTTAGGATAAGGTTACTGTAGGATATCGGGTCATGCAGCCGGCGGCCTGATCTCCCAGTGGCACAGCACTATAAAGTCGCCATGAGTGTGCACTGTCACAAGTCGGTAGCCATCCTGACATGACCTTAGATGTCATTACGACGGAAACTTCCCACTCTCACACTCCACACTCCGCCCCAAGAAAACAACACGCACAAAAAAACCAACATTGAATATGAGAGCTCCAATATCGGTGTATTGCTAATGGAAATGGCGGGCTGCGAAACCTGACTCCGTGAAAGAGACTGGAGAGTTCCACTGGAACTGTCCACTCAGCGAAGGGCACCACTTAGCGGTCTCCTGTAGGCAGCTCAAGTTATTATGGTGTTGGAGACCATCACACAAAAAAATATAAACAATAAAAAGAGTACAAAAGGACAATTACAAAATATATATATAGCTAGTATATAAATATACTGGTATAAAGTGTGTTCTTCTTCTTATTATTATTATCATTGTCACTTTATAATATATAAAACGTCCAATGTTGGACAAATATTGATTAACTGTGGCATGCTGGCCTACGGTGGCGCCGCCACCGGCAGTTCTTGTTACTTATGCTCATTCGCTGTAGTGATCACTTTGCTGTAGTGATCATTTCATATACTTATATACAATATAAGAATATATATGAAGTATAATGCATTCTAGTCTATTCCGTGACTGGATCCATGAACATTTTAAGTATTTTCCCAGCATGCCCCCGACCCCGCCTTAAAAAGATGAAAAATACTAACCCCCCGAAAAAAAAAGTTTAAAAAAAGTAAGACAACAAACATAAACAGAACAGCGAAAAGCAAAAAAAAACAAAAAACTATCAGTGAATTACTCGATTGCAGTATTTTCTCTTGGGTGTATTTATGTGGATATTCTTTTACATATCTACGGTAAATGTTTAGTAGTTTGCGAGTACCATCCACATGCCACTTTTGTTGGCGACGGGATGACCGAATGAGTTGAGCGTCCGTCTCCCGTTGCGTTAGATCATGGGATTCGAGTCCATGCTGTTTGAGTCCTGTTCCTTTTTGTTCCTTATTGCTCCTTATTGTTCCTTTCTGTTATTAGTTATTCGTTAATTTGCGTTCCAGCTTGTTCTTTCTTGTTCCTTCCTGTTCCTTCCTTATCCTTCTGGATCCTTCTGATCAGTTCTGGTAATCATCCCCTCTCACCATAGTCATGTTCCTTCTTGTTTCTTCTTGTTCCTTCTGGTTCCTTTTGGTTCATTATTGTTCTGTAGTGTTATTTCTTGTTCCTTTGTGTTCCATCATGTTCCTTCTGGTTTCTTATTGTTCGTTAGTGTTCTTTCTTGTTCATTCTTGTTCCTTTCTGTTCCTTCTATATCCTTCTTAATCCTTCTGATCAGTTCTGGTATTCATCCCGTCTCCCCATAGTCCTTTCTCCCTGTGTCGTTTTCCGGCTCCTTGAGCCCCCATGAATAAACACTTTTGTTTTTACCTCGACTTGGCAATTCCTCCCTTTTCTACAAACTGAGTAAAATGTTAATTAGATGTTTTCCTCCATTGCAGGTGAGTCACGCGTTTCCGGTTGACTGACAGAGGACATGTAGAAGACATGTGAGTGTGTAATCAGTTCTGATATCTGCGGACCAGACGAGATGGCCGAATGAGTAGAGCGTCCATCTCCTGTTTTGGGAGATCGGGAAATCCCAACCCATGAGTTTGTGGGTTTGAATCCTGGTCGAGTCAAACCAATGACTTAAAAATGTATCCTTGTCGCTTCGGCATTATTAGGATAGGGCAAAGACTGGTTGGCACAGTGTCAGGATAATGTGACTGAGTGGGATATCAGGGCATGGTGCTGGTGGCCTGGTTTCCCATTGGGGCATCACTATAAATTTGCCATGAGTGTGCGCTGTCAGAAGTTGGTACCCGTCCTGATATGATCTTAGATGTTGCTAGGACGTAAAATAACAACAACAAACGATATCTGCGCATGTGCTGAAGTCAGGTAGTTCAAGTCGGGCCGGAATCGAACCCATGACCTGCCACTTGGAAAGTTTACATGTGACAATAAGTGCCAGCAGACGATATTTAGTGGTAGCAGAACACAATTTAGGCGTAGCAGACAACATTAAGCGGTAGTAAATGACATCTAGTGGTAGAATACGGCAATTACTGGCAGCAGACGACATTTCATGGTAGCAGATGACAATTATTGGAAGCTGATGAAATTGAGTGGGACCGGGATGACAGTTACAGTCAGCAGACATTTAGTCCCAGCATGCAACATTTAGTGGAAACATAAACATTTATTGGTAGCAAATGACAATTGACACTGATTAATGGCAACATACAACTTGTATTAGTCGCAACCAAAAGGGATGTAACATTCCCAGTTCCTCCAATAGGGACTCAACATTTCTGGTTACCATGACCACCATTTGTCTGCCCACCACTAGAGCTGGTTGACATGCAACCACCACCAACCTTGACCCCTGTGTGCATTGATCCCTACCTCAGCAGAGAGCCAGGCCCTGAGTGCACTCACCCAGACCTGCCAATCATCCCTATGTCTATAATTACCTGCCCTCAATCATGGGCCAAGTCATGTATATAAACACAACATACATAGAGACACACTCTTGGCCGGCCACACAGAATAATAATAGAGGATTTCTATTTCCCCCCTCTGCTGATTATCGGAATATTTTACGATGGAACCTTTACGGCCAGCACACAATTAGTGGCAGCAGACGACAAACTGTGTGGATTTCCACACACTGCTCCGAAAGCCTTTGTAGGACGTTGAAAACACTACCCTGTTCAAAACACTACACTAATCTTTGAATTTAAGTTAAAAACACTACCCCTATGTACGCTCAAAACACTACCCAAGTTAAAAACACTATAATGACACAGCAGTGGTGGTTGTAGTGTCGCACAATGTACATATTGGTACATTGTATACATATTGGTATACGCTGACTGTGCTGCGGCGTTTAACAATGTGTTAGTAGTATACGCTGATAGTGCTGCAGCATGTGCACCACATTTTATCGGGTGATCTGAGGCCATGGGTTCGTGGGTTTGAACCCTGGTCGAGTCAAACCAATGACTTAAAAACCACATGCACGCACTCTCACACTCCCACACTCCCACACTCCCACACTCCCACACTCCCACACTCCCACACTCCCACACTCCCACACTCCCACACTCCCACACTCCCACACTCCCACACTCCCACACTCCCACACTCCCACACTCCCACACTCCCACACTCCCACACTCCCACACTCCCACACTCCCACACTCCCACACTCCCACACTCCCACACTCCCACACTCCCACACTCCCACACTCCCACACTCCACACTCCCACACTCCCACACTCCCACACTCCCACACTCCCACACTCCCACACTCCCACACTCCCACACTCCCACACTCCCACACTCCCACACTCCCACACTCCCACACTCCCACACTCCCACACTCCCACACTCCCACACTCCCACACTCCACATCCCACACTCCCACACTCCCACACTCCCACACTCCCACACTCCCACACTCCCACACTCCCACACTCCCACACTCCCACACTCCCACACTCCCACACTCCCACACTCCCACACTCCCACACTCCCACACTCCCACACTCCCACACCCCCTCCTAGTGACCCCCCAAAATGGCCTCCTCATTCCCCATTCCCTGGTTTCCTTCTTAATACCCCTGTCACACTACGACGTAACGAGCCAACGTGAGCCTAACGTGATGATTTTTCGTCATTACGTTGCCGTACGTTGGGTCACGTTATGATGACGTCATAATGACGTTAGAGTGACCCGAGCTACGTCATGTTACGTCGTGTTACGTCGGCGCACGTCGAGGTTTTGAACCTGTCACAACTTCTCAACGTATCTCAAACGTGAAGCCGTTACGTTGGGATGACGTGACAATGACGTAAGTTGACGTTCCGCGATCGTTATAGCAGCGTAAATGACGTAGAGTCACGTTATGTCACATCAGCACCGACGGCCCGGTGGGAGCAACGTGTGGGCAGCGTTTTGCACGTTACGGTCACGTTACGGTCACGTTACGGTCACGTTACGGTCACGTTACGGTCACGTTACGTCACGTACGGTCACGTACGGTCACGTTACGGTCCTTAACGTCATCTTACGTCACGTTCGTCACGTTACGTCAAGTTACGGTCACGTTACGCACGTCACTCCCCGGTCAACGTCCTCACCTCCCCAGCAGCCCACTCCTCCCCCCTAACTGTCACTTACCGCCCTCACCGTCACCCACGTCACTACACTACCTCAAGTACCTCTTCCATCACCGCCCACATGTCATTACCCTACTTCACGTGATCTATCACTGACGCTACGTCACGTCGTAGGTACAGGCCATAGCAAGATCCATCCACCTTCACCCCAACCCACCCTCCAAATCACCACCCTCCCACCTACCCCCTCTATCTACCCCCCAGCAGACACCCCCCCCCTAATCACGTCAGCCCTTCCATCCGTACCCTCCCCTACACACCCTTGAAGTACCTTCTCTCCCACCACCAGCACCCATGTATTTACCCACATCAGTGCCATCTGACCCCCTCCCGACCTACTATCTCCGACCCCCCCCCCCCGCCTCTTCTCTTCCCAGCCTCTTTCCTTCCCAGCCTCACCGCCTCGCTGCCTCACCGCCTCACCACCTCACAGCCTCACCACCTCACCGCCTCACTGCCTCACCGCCTCACCGCATCACCACCTCACCGCCTCACTGCCTCACCGCCTCACCGCCTCACCGCCTCACCCTCTCACCGCCTCACTGCCTCACCGCCTCACCGCCTCACCGCCTCACCGCCTCACTGCCTCACTGCCTCACCGCCTCACCGCCTCACCGCCTCACCACCTCACCGCCTCACCGCCTCGCTGCCTCACCGCCTCACCACCTCACTGCCTCACCACCTCCCCACCTCCCTGCCTCGCTGCATCACCACCTCACCGCCTCACCGCCTCACCACCTCACCGCCTCACCGCCTCACTGCCTCACCACCTCACCGCCTCACTGCCTCACCACCTCACCACCTCACCGCCTCACCGCCTCACCGCCTCACTGCCTCACCGCCTCACCGCCTCACCCGCCTCATCACCTCACTGCCTCACCGCCTCACCGCCTCACCACTTCACCGCATCACCACCTCACTGCCTCACCACATCACCGCCTCGCCGCATCACCACCTCACCGCCTCACCGCCTCACCGCCTCACCGCCTCACCGCCTCACCGCCTCACCGCCTCACCGCCTCACCGCCTCACCACCTCACCGCCTCACCACCTCACCGCCTCACCGCCTCACCACTTCACCGCATCACCACCTCACTGCCTCACCGCCTCACCACCTCCCTGCCTCACCGCCTCACCGCCTCATAGCCTCACCACCTCACTACCTCACTGCCTCATCACCTCACCGCCTCACTGCCACACCACCACACCGCCTCACCACCTCACCGCCTCACTACCTCCCCACCTCCCTGCCTCGGCGCCTCGCCGCCTCGCCGCCTCACTGCCTCAACACCTCACCGCCTCATCGCTTCACCATATCACATGCTTCCTTTTCCCCTCCTCTCACCTCCCACCCCCGATTCCTCCCGATTCCTCCCGACTCCTCCCGATTCGGCCCGATTCCTCCCGATTCTTCCCGATACTCGCCCATCATACCCTTACCCACCACCCCCGTCACCCACCCTGTCTCCCACCCTGTCACCCACACTCACCCACCCTGTCACTTACACTAACCCACACTCAACCACTCGACATTTACCAGTAAAACTAACACACATTATCATCGTCATCATGCTGTCGGTCGCGATGCTACAAAGACTGCTTTCATTACTTGACTGCCGCTCTCCATTTAGCTCTCTGTTGTGAGAGTTGCCTCCATGAGTCGGTCTTAATGTCTCTCAGCTTCAGGTTTCTCTTGATGGAATTCTTGAACCGGAGCTGAGAGCACCCTCACTTTTCTGTAGCCAGAAGACAGTTGAGAATAGAGGATCTGCTTTGGTAGCCTGTCTCATGACATCCTCATGATGTGTCCAGTCCACCGGAGATTCTTTTTGATGAGAAGATCGTCCATAGAGGGCATCATCCTGACTAATACGCACACACACACAAAACTAACACACACACACAAAACGACCCCCCCTACCAAAAACAATGCCTGACACAAATACCCACTATCCACAACAAAAGCAATACCTACCACGCCTCACCTACCAATCCCTACAGGCTTTGACTCCATCCAGCGCACCACTCTGAGAGCTGCTCAAGAGACCGACAATTTCTCGCTCCTCCTGGGGCTGCCACTCCCCAATCACCGGCCTCCTCATGACCCGTTCCGTTTCCGCCCTCCCGCCCCCCACTCCGCCACCCTCCCCACCCCATCACCGCCCTCCCCCCCTCCCCCCGCTACACGGCCCTCCCCCACGCTGCCCCTCTGGGCAGCATGACCTTTCCAGAACGAGGCTCTTGACTCGTGACCTTTGCGTGACGTCACATGCACCCGGCCTACTCTCTGCTCTGTGTCTCTGCAACTACACACGGGTACCGGACGCGGTGGCCGAATCGATAGAGTGCAGGACTCATCTGCGGGAGATCGGGAGTTCGGTTCCCAGTCGAGTCAAACCAATGAGTGATAAACTTGATATTTATCGCGTCCTGGTCTGACGCTCGGAATTATTAGGATAGAGCAAGGTCTGGCTAGCTTGGTGTCAGGATAATGTGACTGAGTGGGATATCTGGTCATGATGCTGGCGGCCTGATTACCCAGTGGTGCAACACTATAAACTCACTATGAGTGTGCACTGTCACAAGTCGGTTCCTATTCTGGTATGACCTTATATGTTGCCATGACGCAAAACAACCAACCCACACGCGCACATACGCACATACGCACACGCACATACGCACACGCACATATGCACACGCACATATGCACACGCACATACGCAGATCCCAATCCATACTTCCCCAGGTACAACACTTACACGCGCACGCACACTTACATGCACACATACACGCACACGTACACGCACACGTAGCCGTACACATGCGCACGTGCCGGGAGCCACCTAAAGCTACACACACAGGCACGTGATCAACCTTACTAACACGTACTTGCACGTGTTTGACACAGCTGAGCGCAATTGGACACACCTGGACACACATGGACACACATTGACACACATGGAGATAGATAGAGAGACACACAACGACACACACAAACACACACAGAGCCCACTGAGACACACAAAGACACACACAGACACACAGATACACACAAAGACAGAGCCACATTGAGACACATTGAGACACACAAAGATACACAACGACAGAGTGACACACTGAGACACACAAAGACACACAAATACACACAAAGCCAGAGCCACACACAAAAACACACATACACATATACACACACATACACACACTCGCGCACAGACACGTACATGCAAGCACAGACACGCACATACACACACAGACACGCACAGACACACCCATCCACACACAGACACTGAGACACACAAAGAGACACACATACAGAGCCACACACAGACACACAAAGACACACACAGACAGAGCCACACACAGACACACAACAACACACAAAGACACAGCCACCCACAGCCACACACAGACACACTGATACACACTGAGGCACATAAAGACACACACAGAGAGAGCCACACACAGACACACAAAGACAGAGCCACACACAGACACACAAAGACACACCCATACACGCAAAGACACACACAGAGCCACACATAACCACACATGCACACATAGAGACATCTAGAGACACAAATAGACACATAATCACATACATACACATACACACGTTTAGATAGAGACACACACAAACACATAAACACACACCTCCACTGTCATATATACACCCAGGGCACACGTGTGCACACAGCGACACACAGAGACACACATGGAAGTGTTGGGAGACACTGAGACACATTGGCACACACACTCACACACCCTCGCACACACTCACACCCTCACACCCTCACACATCCTCACACATCCTCACACACCCTCTCACACCCTCACACACTGACACACCCTCACACACTCACACACACTCACACATACTCATACATTCACACACACTCACACACACTCACACAAGCTCATACACACTCACACAATCACACACACTCACACACACTCACACACACACTCACTCACACTCACACACACACTCACACACACTCACACACTCACATACACTCACACGCCCACACACTCACTCACACACACTCACACACCTGCACACCCCCTCACACCCTTCGAGACACCCTTTCTCACACCCTCTTACACAGTCACTACCCTTTCTCACCTCACGGCCCTTTTGGCTGTCAATTATTCGGTGCCTGTGAAGTAATTATTAACCAACTATTTATCAAGCCAGTCTACGCCGGTAATTGGCAGCGATTAATTATTTATCCAAATACTGTTACTTATACCCCTGTCACACTATGACGTAATGAGCAAACGTAAGCCTGACATGATCATGTTTCGTCATTACATTGATGTATGTTGGGTTACATTATGATGACATCAGAATTACGTTAGACTGACATCGCGCTACGTCAAGTTACATCATGTTACGTCGGCGCGCGTCAAAGTTTTGAACCTGTTCAAAACTTTTGACGTAAATCGAACGTAAGAGTTTACGTTTACGTTTGCCATACGTTCTGTACACGTTCTGTGAATGTCAATGACGTTAAATGGACGTTAGTCAAGCGCTGCTCACTATGTTCACCTACGTTCCACTACATTGACCCACATTAAACCGGTGGAAATGTCCACGCGGCATAATGGCAATGTCAGGAGAACATCAGGAGAACGTCAGGAGAATGTACGTTCAACTTTCCGCCACCGTGTCATGATCTATGTAACGTCACGTAAATTAGTTCTGGCGATGGAATAATGTTCATAATGTTCCGTGAGCGTAATGACGTTGTCCTCTCTTGTTGAATGACGGTATCACTACACTTTACCGAAGTTACGCTCTTGTCAACTACGCTGCATCCATGTTCAACTTGTGCCCAAATTTGCATACTACGCCGAGAAGTTCAACATTCTTCACGTTCTCCCTATGCTGACGTCCTTACGTCATAGTGTGACAGGGCCTTATGGAAGCACTGTTGACAGGTCGATCTCGCTATGGTGATTAAATCAGGAAATATCGATAGTCTAAGGGTTAAGACTATGCATACATACTACATAAGCTACTAGAGAATGCCATTCTTGGAGGAATCCACTAGGGCATGCCATTAAGGGGGGAAGCCACTTGAGGAGTGGTTTCCCCCCTTAATTCCATTGATGGAATAAGCCACTGAGGAACGCTATTGAAGGAATAAGCCATCAGGGAATGGCATCGATGGTGGGAGCCACTAGGAAACCCCAGTCATGTAAGAACCCACTAGGGAATGATATTGATGGAACAAGCCATTATCGCCTGTCATTAATGGATGAAGCCAGTAGGAAATACCAGTCATATAGGAAGCCACTAGGGAACACTGTTGGTGGAATACACCATCAGGAAAGGTGGAGGAAGCCACTAGGACACACCAGTCATGTAAGAAGCCACTAGGGAACGGTATTGGTGGAAGAAGCCATTAGGAAACATCATTGATGGATGACGCCAGTAGGAAAGACCAGTCATGTAGGAAGCCACTAGGGAACACTATTGATGGAACAATCCATTAAGGACTGTTATCAATGGAGGAAGCCACTAGGGAACACCAGTCATGTAAGAAGCCACTAGGGAACGCTATTGATGGAATACGCCATCGGGGAACGTCATCGATGGAGGAAGCCACTAGGAAACACCAATCATGTAAGAAGCCACTAGTGAATGTTATTGATGGAGTACATCATTGGGGAATGTCATCAATGGAGGAAGTCACTCGGAAACATCGGTCATGTATGAAGCCACTAGGGAATGCGTTCTCTGTGGTGGAGTGGTTAGAGTGTCTGACTTTTTTCTAGGTCAGACTCCTAATCTGAAGGTCGGTGGTTCGATTCCCCATGGCCCCAGCTCTGCCAATTTGGATTTCCACCGCTGTGTATAACTTACAGCGTCATCAAAGGCCGGTTGCTCTCATACCATGTCTATGTGGTGTGGGAGGTTAAAAATCCCTTGGGTCAGTAAAAGTGAAGGCTCGGGCTTTCTATCGACCAGCAGTGGAATGTGGAAGACCAGTCATCTATGACTGAATTTCCCCTGCTTAAACAATTAATGGACCAAAAAAAAAAAAATAAATTGATGGAATATGTCATTGGGTAGCATCATCAATGGAGGAAGCCACTAGGAAACACCGGACATGTAAGAAGACACTAGGGAACGCTAATGATGGAATAAGCCATTAGGGAATGTCATTGATTGAATATGTCATTGGGGGACATCATCAATGAAGGAAGCCATTAGGGAACGCTATTGATGGAATAAGTCATTAGGGAATGTCATCGATGGAGGAAGCCACTAGGAAACACCAGTCATGTAAGAAGCCACTAGGGAATGCTATTGATGGAATAAGCCATTCGCGCCTGTCATTAATGGATGAAGCCACTAGGAAACACCAATCATGTAAGAAGCCACTAGAGAACGCTATCGATGGAATAAGTCATTGGGGATCGTCATTGATGGAGGAAGCCACTCGGAAACACCAGTCATGTACGAAGTCACTAGGGAACGTTATTGATGGAATAAGCCACTAGAGACCTCGATGAAGAACCTACTAGGTAATGCCATTGATGAAGGAAGCCACTAGGGAATGCTAGTGTAGTAGTCTGCACTGACCTCTGAGGAACGTAAACACATAGACAGGTAGGCGTGGGTAGTGTGGTGATACCAGGGAGCCTAGGTGGTGTAATGGTTAGCACACTGGCACGGAATGCAAAGCGATGTGGGTTCAAGTCCCACTCTAGGTGCAATATTTCCCATTTTCATCACTCCCATGACACTTGTTGCCATGACAAGGATCCTCTACAAGCTATGCGTTGTATGATTGTTGAACCTACCCTGTGTATGTAGGTGTTAGTGCATTACCTGTATGTATGTAATTGTAAGCATTAAAAGACTTACAATTCCAGGGGGACGAGTGTAGTAGTCCGCACTGACCTCTCAGGCAAGTAACCACATAGACAGGTAGGCGTGGGTAGTGTGTGATACCAGGGAGCCTAGGTGGTGTAATGGTTAGCACACTGGCACAGAATATAAAGAGATGTGGGTTCGAGTCCCGTTCTAGGCGCAATATTTCTCATTTTCATCACCCCCATGACACTATTCATGGAAGAAGCCATTAGGTAACACCATTTAGGGGGATGCCACTAGGTGTCGTCATTGATGAATGAAGCCACTGTGGAATCCCATTGGTCGAGGAAGGCACTAGGGAACACCATTACTGGATAAGCCACTCGTGAACATCATTACTGCAGAATCCACTAGGTAACAACATTGATGGAACAAGCCACTAGCGAATACCATTGATGGGGGAAGCCACTAGGTATCACCTCTTGGAGTGACCCCACCAGGGGCCACCACTAGGGGGGGTTGGTGAGGGGAGACGCCAATAGGGGGCAGTACTAGGGGGCGCCACCAGGGGGCAGCACCTGGCCCCATCATTCATCGCCCTTTTGTTTATGACTGCTAAAAAGGAAACTGTCAGGCTACGGCGTATGCGCGGGCGAGGTGCCTGGTATGGGCACTTCCGGTAACGGGTTACCGTAATTGGATACCGGAAGTAATGGAGGAGTGGGTGCGTTTCACCAACGTGTAGGTCTGCGTGTGTGGGTGAGCGTGCATAGGTGGGTGTGGGAGTGGATGCAGCTGTCTGTGTGGGTATGTGAGTGTTCGGATGTGTGCGCGCGTGTGTATGTGGGTGTAGGTATATGTGTATGTGGGTATGGGTGTTTGTTTGTGGGTGGGTGTTTAGCTGTGGGTGTTGTGTAAGTTGGTAGAGCTGTGTTTTGGGAGGGTGTGTTGTGTGTGCATGTGGGTGTGTGGGGGAGTGAGTGAAAGCTGTGCTGGGGTGTATTGGTGTATATGTGTGGGTGGGTGGGTGTTTCTGAATGTGTGTGTGTGTGTGGGATCGCGTGAAGCTGTGTCTGAGGGAATGCGTGGGTGTGTATGTGGGTGTGCCTGTATGTGTGTTTGAGAGTGGGAGTGCGGGGAGATGTGTGTGGGTAGGTGTGGGTGTGGGTGTCGGAGTATGTGGAGCTGTCCGTGCATGTGCGTGGGTATGGGTGCGTATGTGTGGGTGTGTGTAGGTGGGTCTATGGGTGTATGGGTATGTGTAGGTGTGTATGCTGAAGTGGCTGGAGTTGTTTGTTGGATGTGTGTGAGTGGGTGTGTGCGGGTGTGTGGTTGTGTGTGCGTATGTATGGGTGTGTGTAGGTGTGTATGTGGGTGGGTGGGTATATGTAGGTGTGTGTGCTAAAGTGGCTGGAGTTGTTTATTGGATGTGTGTAGGTGGGTCTGTGGGTGTGTGGTTATGTGTAGGTGTGTGTGCTGAAGTGGCTGGTGTTGTTTGTTGGATGTCTGTGAGTGGGTGTGTGCGGGTGTGTGGTTGTGCGTATGTGTGGGTTTGTGTAGGTGGGTCTGTGTGTGTGGGTATATATATGTGTGTGTGCTAAAGTGGCTGGAGTTGTTTATTCGATGTGTGTATGTGGCTGGTGGGTGGGTGGGTATGTGGAGTTGTGTGTGTGCTGAAGTGGCTGGAGTTGTGTGTTGGATTTGTGTGAGTGGGTGAGGGGGTGTCTGCGGATGTGTGGTTGTGTGTGTGAGAGTGGCTGGAGCTGTGTATGTGGGCATGTGTGCGTTTGTGTGTGTGTGTGGTGTCCGGTTGCCTGCCATGGAAGACATATGTTGACGGTGGGTCCTTTGATCGATCTAAGTGGAATGTGATTGATGGAAGTTTGAAACTTCTGCAATGTTACTAGGTAAGTAAGTATACTGACCCCCAACAAAGTCAGAGGTTATGTGAGGGAGGGGGGTGAAAGGGCTGGGTGTGCGGAGTGGAAAGTGGTTGGAGGAGAGTGGTGTGTGGAGTGGGATGTGGTTGGAGGAGGGGGGTGTGTGGAGTGGGATGTGGTTGGATGAGGGGGATTTGTGGAGTGGGATGTGGTTGGATGGGGGTGTGTGTGGAGTGGGATGTGGTTGGAGGAGGGGTGTGTGTGTAGTGTGATGTGGTTGGATGGGGGTGTGTGTGGAGTGGGATGTGGTTGGAGGGGGGGTGTACGGAGTGGGATGTGGTTGGAGGAGGGGGTGTGTACGGAGTGGGATGTGGTTGGAGGAGGGGGTGTGTGTGGAGTGGGATGTGGTTGGAGGAGGGGGTGTGTACGGAGTGGGATGTGGTTGGAGGAGAGGGTGTGTGTGGAGTGGGATGTAGTTGGAGGAGGGGGGTGTGTGCGGAGTGGGATGTGGTTGGTGGAGGGGGGTGTGTGGAGTGGGATGTGGTTGGAGGGGGGTGTGTGTGGAGTGGGATGTGGTTGGAGGAGGGGGGTGTGCGGATTGGGATGTGGTTGGAGGAGAGGGTGTGTGTGGAGTGGGATGTGGTTGGATGGGGGTGTGTGTGGAGTGGGATGTGGTTGGAGGAAGGGTGTGTGTGGAGTGGGATGTAGTTGGAGGAGGGGGGTGTGCGGAGTGGGATGTGGTTGGAGGTGGGGAATGTGTGGAGTGGGATGTGGTTGGAGGAGGGGGGGTGTGGAGTGGGATGTGGTTGGAGGGGGGGTAAGGAGTGGGATGTGGTTGGAGGAGGGGTGTCTGTGTAGTGTGATGTGGTTGGGGGTAAGCGTGTGCGGAGTGGGATGTGGTTGGGGAGGGGTTTGGGAGGGGGTAGGTTCCGAGTGGGATGTGTTGGGGGAGGGGGTTGGGGTTGGGGTTGGGGTTGGTGTTGGGGGGTTGGGGTGGGGGGGGGGAGTAACGGAAGTGTATGGAAGGAATGTGGTCGCGGTATGACGTCACGGCAGCGACAGCGCATATTGATGTATGGGTAAGATTCGATCAGGCTGTCAAATTGGGTGGATATTTTATGGGAATTGGACTTGCGGTTAAAAATAGAACTGGGTTTGGAGTGAGTGGGGAGAGGGACATCCCACACAGTCACACACTATCCTGGTACTGAGCTTACTAGTCCTTGTTTTATCCTAGTAATGCTGAGAACTGTGCTGCGTATAAACAAGTATACATAGTGAAAGTCATTAGTTTGACTCGGCTGGGATTTGAACTCCCGATCTTCTGCATGGGAAGCCTGTACTCTATCGATCTTTAACGATGTTTGGCTTAAAGCTGTATAGTCCACTGAAATATCAAATTTTCAAAACCAAACCAATTATCTAGATTTGATTTGCCATAACTAACTTAGATACTGATGGACTTATTAAGCATTTGTTTTTGAATAGGCGGCAATATGGAGTCAATTTAACAGAATCTCTTACGGCATTTATAAGTCTATGCTGTCAGAGTTTTAGCAAGCTTGCCAAAACTAATTTTCTATGTTTGCACTCAAAATATCTCAAAATTTTACAATTTGAAATAAAAGTAACTTTGAGCTAATGTAAATTAGATACTAGTGAAGATTGAGCTAATATATTAATCTCAGAAAAAGTACATAAATTCTAAACCATTGAACTACGCAACTTTAAAGTGGTTAATGAAATACTGATAAAGTGGTTAATGAAATACTGATAAATATGTTATGGTATGGAGGCTGGTATGTTCAAATACATTCACCTATGTCGGCCTCCACTATTTACACCTACGTACACAAACAGCTATGTGACCAGGGCTTCGCTAGTATGCAGTATGCTAGAGCACGCTAGAGCATGCTAGAACATGCCAGAGCATGCCAGAGCACGCCAGAGCACGCTAGAGCACGCTAGAGCATGCTAGACTATGCTAGAGTTCACCAGATTATGCTACAGTATGTTCGCATCACAGATGCAAATTCAGTCTCTAATGTAGCACTGTTTTGAAAGTGCCCAAACAATTAATCGGACATCCCCACTCACCCGCGTTATTACCAACTTAACATCATGGACAAGTATGTATGCTGGTATGTTCTACTATGTTCAACTACGTTCAACTATGTTCAACTACATTCAACTATGTTCAACTTTGTTCAACTATGTTCAACTATGTTCAACTGTGGTCAACTGCGTTCAACTATGTGTTCAACTATGTGTTCAACTACATGTTCAAGTACATGTTCAACTATGTGTTCAACTATGTGTTCAACTATGTGTTCAACTATGTGTTCAACTATGTGTTCAACTATGTGTTCAAGTATTGTCCAACTGCGTTCAACCATGTTCAACTACGTTCAACTACGTTCAACTACGTTCAACTACGTTCAACTACGTTCAACTACGTTCAACTACGTTCAACTACGTTCAACTACGTTCAACTACGTTCACCTACGTTCAACTAAGTTCGACTACTTCCAACTATGTCCACTAACGTGTATGTGACAAACCCTTACGTCTGAACTCCTAGTTTGACAATGTGTAGACGTTGCTGAATGCTTAATAAAGGAACAACGGAGGTTATTAAATTAAAACCCAAGGAGTCTCACTCTCCTACTTTCACTCTTTACCTACGTGCCTTCATTACCTGTATTGATTTCTCTTGGCGTGTCCACACCACCCACACCACCGGCCGGCGACTTTACAATACTATTTACTTATGCATTTGCTCAGGATAAACTGATTTGTTTTTTACATGGTGTTTCATAATCCCCATAGAATACATATTGATTTGAAGCAAACGTGCTTGTGTTTTCAGTGTAACTGTTTCTGTGCTGTTTTGTATCAATCGTTATGGCCCTGTCACACTACGACGTGACTACATCAGCGTAGGCAGAACGTGAAAATAATTATATTACGTCGACGTTATGGGCGTAATATGCAAATTGTGGACGTGAGCGTAACGTGAAAGTAACGTTGGTGTACGTCGTGACCTTAGCTGTAACGTGACAACGTTAGGGGGGAGGGGTAATTGGCGACGTGACCGGGCGTTAGTGTAACGTGAGCGTAACGTCGCCGTAACGGGTGCGACGTGGACGTAACGTGACCGTAACGCCACCATAACGTGACCGTAACGTGACCGTAACGTGACCGTAACGTGACCGTAACTGTGACCGTAACGTGACCGTAACGTGACCGTAACGTGACCGTAACGTGACCGTAACGTGACCGTAACGTGCAAAACGCTGCCCACACGTTGCTCCCACCCGGGCCGTCGGTCTGACGTGACATAACGTGACTCTAACGTCATTTACGCTGCTATAACGATCGCGGAACGTCTACCTAACGTCATTGTCACGTCATCCCGACGTAACGGCTTCACGTCGAGATACGTCGAAAGTTTTGAACAGGTTCAAAACCTTGACGCACGCCGACGTAACACGACGTAACATGACGTAGCTCGACGTCACTCTAACGTCATTATGACGTCATCATAACGTAACCCAACGTACGGCAACGTAATGAAAAATCATCACGTTAGGCTCACGTTGGCTTGTTACGTCGTAGTGTGACAGGGGTATAACAATGGACAAAAAAAAAAAGTGATCACCTTTTGAGACTGGCTCATAAACATATATGTATATATATGCTTATATATGTATGCATATATATGTATATATATATATGTATAATGACTGCCCTCGAAAATTACAGACGAGCCTAATCTCAGTAATGAAGGCTGGCTAAGTAAAGGCATACATCACAATAAGTGGGCCCCATAAATATACTCTAATCAAATGCCTAACAAGAAAACACAATGGCCTATGGAGGGAGAGTGTGTCTGTGTGTAAGTGTGTGTACGTGTCTGTACGTGTGTGTACGTGTGTGTACGTGGGCGAGTTGGGGGTGGACGGTGGGGGTGTGGGTGGGGGGTTCCTTCCGCTCCTCAGGGGCCAATCCTCACGCTTGCAGCAGGCACTTCCGGTTCCTGATTCGCCATCGATCACTGCGCATGCGCCGGCTACGACTGGGGTAGGGGTGGGGGTGGGTTTTGGTATGGGGGTAGGGGCTTGTAGGGGTGATGGGGTGGGGGCGGGAAGTGTGTGTGTGTGGGGGGGGTGATGGGTAGACGTCGCTTCCGGATCACGTGACGTTCGCTACGTCATAGGGCACGTGACGTGGGGGTGGGTGGGTGTTAGTGTGAGTGGGTGTGGGTGTGGGTGTGGGTGAGGTGGTGGGTGTGAGTGGGTGAGTGTGTGGGTGTGTGGGTGTTTTTTTTTGTTATGTTTTTTTACTGAGGCTGTATTTATACTGTCCATACCATGTAAGCCCGGGTACCCAGGTTTGTTTTCAATGCTGGCCAGCTGTAGTGTTGGTGTTATCTTACCACACAGTAGCTGCTGATAAGTTATTTGATTGTTTGCATTTCAGTAGCAGATAGACTTTGTAGGTATGTTTAGTAGCCTATGTTAGTTTTTCTTGGGGGCCCTCTCAGCATTGTATTTTGGTCTATTCTTATTACTATGTTAGTTGTTTTCTTAAGGTTCTATGTTAGTGTTTTGGGCTTTTCTTGGGAAGAGTTTTCCACTTTTTTCTACTTAATTCTATACTAGCCTATTTTATTTACATGTCCATGGGCTTGTATGTAATATGTGGTTGAGTTATGTTTGTTTGAATTTGATTTGATTTATATTGTGGGATATGTTATCTGGCTTTTATATTTCTGGTTTTCCCACCCTGGGCTGTCCAGTTGGTGGGCCGTGACATATCACCTGCCCCCTTGTGGTGTAGTTCAGTTCGGGTTCCCAGTTTTTATTTTGCACAGATATGTGAGTGGAGAGGCATTACTGGGTAGGTGGTGGTAGGGTGGGTGTAGGGTGGACGGGTGTAGGTGGAGTGGCAGGGTAGAGGCAGAGGTGGCGTGTATGTGTGTGTGGAGGTGTGGGTGGGTGTGGGTGAGTGGAGGGGCTGGTATGGATACAGAGGCAGTTAGGGGTGCTGGAGTAGTGTGAGGGTGGGTAGGGGTGAAGGTAGAAGTGCAGGGGAAGGGGGAGGGGCGTGTGTAGAGTGAATGGGTGTGTGGGTGTGGGTGTGTGGTGTGGACGTGTGGGTGTGGGTGTAAGTGGAGGGCCGGGTGTGGGTGGAGAGGCATGTGTGGTAGGGTGAGGGTGGGTGGGGGTTTAGGTACACGGGCAGGGCATCTTGTGGAGGCGGGGTGTGTGGGTGTGTGTGGGTGGATGTGGGGGTATGTGGGTGTGTGTGGGTGTATGTGGTGTATGTGGGTGTATGTGGGTGTATGTGGGTGTATGTGGGTGTATGTGGGTGTATGCGGGGGTATGTGGATGTACGTGGGGACATGTGGGTGTATGCGGGGGTATGTGGGTGTGTGTGGGTGTATGTGGGTGTATGTGGGTGGGTGTGGGTGTATGTGGGTGTATGTGGGTGTGTGGGTGCATGTGGGTGTGTGTGGGTGTATGTGGGTGGGTGTGGGTGTATGTGGGGGTATGTGGGTGTATGTGGGTGTATGTGGGTATATGTGTGTGTGTGGGTGTATGTGGGTGCATGTGGGGGTATGTGGGTGTGTGGGTGGGTGTGGGTGGATGTGGGTGTATGTGGGTGTGTGTGGGTGTATCTGGGTGTGTGTGGGTGTATCTGGGTGTATGTGGGTGTACTTTGGGAGGAGCGGCAGGTGGATGGATGTTGGGGTAGGGTGACGGTGGGTGGGGCAGGAGTAGGGGCTTAGGAGGGATGTACAGTTGTATGTGTGGTATGGGTGTGTGGGTGTGTGGGTGTGTGCGTGTGTGGGTTTGGATGTGTGGTGTGGATGTGTGGGTGTGGGTGTAAGTGGAGGGCCGGGTGTGGGTGAAGAGGCATGTGTGGTAGGGTGAAGGTGGGTGGAGGTTTAGGTACACATGCAGGGGTGTGTGGGTGTGTGTGGGTGTATGTGGGTGTATGTGGGTGTGTGTGGGTATATCTGGGTGTATGTGGGTGTACTGTGGGAGGAGTGGCAGGTGGATGGATGTTGGGGTAGGGTGAGGGTGGGTGGGGCAGGAGTAGGGGCTTAGGAGGGGTGTACAGTTGTATGTGTGGTATGGGTGTGTGGGTGTGTGAGCGTGTGGGTGTGAGTATAGGGCAGGGTGTGGGTGGAGAGGCATTTATGGGTGTTGGGTGAGGGAGGGTGGGTGGGGGTTTAGGTAGAGAGTCAGGGCATGCTGTAGAGGCTCGGTGAGTGGGTGGGTGGGTTTGTGTGGGTGTACTGTGGGTGGAGGGGCAGGTGTGGGTGGAGCGGGAGTAATGGGTGTTGGGGTAGGGTGACGGTGGGTGGGGCAGGAGTAGGGGCATAGGTAGGTTGTACAGGTGTATGTGTATATGGGTGTGTGGGTGTGTGGGTGTGTGGGTGTGTGGGTGTGTGGGTGTGTGGGCGTGTGGGTGTGTGGGTGTGTGGGTGTGAGGGTGTGAGTGAGAGTGAGAGTAGAGGGCAGGGTGTGGGTGGAGAGGCATTTGTGGGTGTGTGGGTATGTGGGTGTGTGGGTGTGTGGGTGTGTGGGTATGTGGGATGTTGCTAGGACGTAAACCAACAAGAAACAACACACTGTCCTGGTATGATCTCAGGATGTAGTCACCCGGACACGCTCATGAACCTTATTTAAAACAAGCTTAAAAGCCATGCTCTGTACAGACTTAAAAGGTTGCTCCTGCGGGCGGCTGTCACACCTCACCGGGTTGGGGGAAACGGACACAAACCGAACAAAGTCTGGTTTGTGTCCATACAAGTTTTGAACATGCACAAAACTAGGAATGGATGCCGCCGCATTGATGTCAACGGTTCTTATCCGTTTTGAATTTGTTTCGTCCGTTGGCTATCCGTTCATGTCCGTTTCATGTCCGTTTCATGTCCGTTTCATGTCCGTTTCGACACATTTTAATACATTTTGATACTTATGACCACAGGACTAGACAATTCAATCCAGCCAGATGTGACAGCCGAGTAAGGGTTCATAATACTAAAGAAAAGTGAATTTTAACGGGTAAGCAAATTATTGGAGTAAACAATAAAAGGCATAATACTATCGCAATCACATTGGTCATCACTGACACGATAGTCCCAATCATAGTCATATTCACTGCTATTTAAGACTCTTTGATCATAGTATAGGTTTTTGTTTGCGAACACACACAGAAACAAGCAACACACATTCGCTCTTAATTTATATAGATATTTCCAAACAATATAGTCACGTTGTTCATGACTCTGGGAAATATAGATGATCTCTGCGTTTAAGTTTAATGGAGTACTATCAAGAAAAAAGACAAACAAAATCCATTTCACATTTCCTAATTGAGAGAAACGGACTATCCATGTAACATGATATTCAATTTTGTTTTATTCATTTATTTGCGTCGGGAGTTTTAAAGGCTCGGTCACACCTCACCGGATTGCGGAAACGAAAAGTCTGGTTTGTGTCTCTTGCATATCCGTCACATATCCGTTGATATCCGTTGATATCCGGCCTAATCCGTTGCAAGTTTTGAGCATGCTGAATACTTGTAACGGATTGCGCCAATCTGACCTATGTGGTTATTATCCGTTACCGTCTGTTCCATGTCCATTCCCTGTCCCTTACCTGGTCCGTTACCGTCTGTAACGATCTCTTACCATCCGTTACCGTCCGTTTCTGTCAGTTACATATCCATTACACATCTGTTGCTATTCGTTATAGTTCTTTTTGTATTCTGAATTGTCCGTTGATCGTTAGATATGTTAACCGTCCGTTACCATCCATTACATAATCGATACATCTCAAGTCCGAATAACACCGGACTAGAATATTATTTGTCCGGTTCTGTCCATTGCTCAATCTGCCATAGTGTGACAGGCACTTTAATGGTGGGAGCTTTTTATAAATCAACTTCCGTGCACATCTGGATCAGTCAGCCAAGGTAAGGGTCAAGGTCAACCAGACCCTCGCAATAACTCAGGGTCACTTCCGGTCTGCGACTGCTCGCTGAACCCACACCCTCCCTCCTCCCTCCTCCTTCGTCCGTCCTCCGTCGTCCATCTCCCTCTCCCTCCCCTGCCCCCTGCCCCTCCCTCTCACAGCAGTAGCCTCCACCTACGACCTCAGCCTCCTCCCATCCACACACTAAAAAGCCTAAACCCACCAACCATCAAGCCGCCTCCCTCCTACCGGCTCTACTCCATATCCAATCGCCATCCCTCCCCTTCCTCCCTCCCCCACCCTTCCGCCTCCTGCCCTCACTCCTACCTCCATCCCCCACCTTCCTCTCCCTAACCTCCTCCTCCCACCTCCCTCCTCCCTACCCCACACCTCCTCCCCTCCTCCCTCCTCTCCACCCTCCACCCTCCTCCCACCTCCCTCCTCCCTCCTCCCTCCTCCCCATCCACCCTCCTCCCTCCTCCCCCTCCCTCCTCCCTACCTCCCCCTCCCTCCTCCCTCCTCCGTGCTCCCTCCTCCCTCCTCCTTACCTCCCCCTCCTCCCTCCTCCCTCCTCCCTCCTCCATCCTCCCTCCGCTCTCCTCCGCCCTCCCTCCTCGTCCTCCTCCCTCGCTCCTCCTCTCCTCCCCTCCTTCCTCCTCCTCCTCCCTTCCTCCTTCCTCCTTCCTCCACCTCCCTCCCTCCTCCCTCCCTCCACCTCCCTCCTCTTTCCCCCTCCCCCTCCTCCCTCCTCCCTCCTACCTCCTCCCCCTCCTCCTCCTCCCTCCTCCTCCTCCTCCCTCCTCCTCTCCCTCCTCCTCCCTCCTCCCTCCTCCCCTCCTCCCTCCCTCCCTTCCTCCTCCCTCCTCTTCCCCCACTCCTCCCTCCTCCCTCCTCCCTCCTCCTCCTCCTCCCTCCCTCCCTCCTCCCTCCTCCCCTCCTCCTCCCTCCTCCCTCCTCCTCTCTCCTCCTCCCTCCTTCTCCCCACTCCTCCCGCCTCCCTCCTGCCTTCTACCCACTGCTTCCCCCTTCAGCCCCACCCCTTTTCCTCTCTCCTCGCCCCTCCTCCACCCGCACCCGCATTCATACCCACACCCACACCCACAGTACCTCACTGTCAGTCTCCCTTACTGACCTACATGCAGCTTCCCAGCCCCTCCTAAATCACCCATGAGGAACGCAGGGCGGAAGGTCAAAGAGGGTTTACTTTGCACGTGACATTTGAGCCAGCATTCATAAAAAGCAAAATCCAAACATGTGGCCAATCTATAGGCCTCATAAACTGCAAGCTAACTCAGTAGGGTGGGTCGGAGGGCTTGTGGGTGGGTGGGTTGGTCGGTGGGTGGGTGGGTGGGTTGGCAGACATGTAGATGACTGCCTATATGGCCCTGTCACACTACGACGTAATGACGTCAACATTGGGAGAACGTGAAGAACGTTGAACTTCTCGGCGTAGTATGCAACTTTGGGCACAAGTTGAACATGGATGCAGCGTAGTGGACGAGAGCGTAACGTCGGTAAAGCATAGTGATACCATCATTCAACGAGAGAGGACAACGTAATGACGCTCACGGAACGTTATGAACGTTATTCCATCACCAGAACTATGTTGCTTTACGTTACATCATTAAACATTGCCGAAACGCTGAACGTACATTCTCCTGACGTTCTCCTGACGTTCTCCTGACGTTCTCCTGACTTTCCCATTACGCCGCATGGACGTGTCCACCGGCTTTAATGTGGGTCAACGAGTGGAACGTAGTGGAACGTAGTGGAACGTAGTGGAACGTAGTGGAACGTAGTGGAACGTAGTGGAACGTAGTGGAACGTAGTGGAACGTAGTGGAACGTAGTGGAACGTAGTGGAACGTAGTGGAACGTAGTGGAACGTAGTGGAACGTAGTGGAACGTAGTGGAACGTAGTGAGGAATGTTTGCCTAATGTCCGTTTAACGTCATTGACGTTCACTGAACGTGAACAGAACGTACGGCGAACGTAAACCCTTACGTTCGAGCAACGTCGAAACCTTTGAACATGTCCAAAACCTCGACGTAACTCGACGTAACACGACGTAATGTGACGTAGGTCGACGTCAGTCTAACGTCATTATGATGTCATCATAACGTAATCCAACGTACATCAACGTAATGACGAAAAATCACCACGTTAGGCTCATGTTCGCTCATTACGTCGTAGTGTGACAGGGGTATAAGGGAATACCAGAGTAATCTGATTGGCTAATAATGAGGGGAATTTCTCAATGTAAAATATTCCGATATAAAAGCATTGGTGGGGGAATGCAAATGTTCTATTGTGAAACGGGTAAACATGGCCAGGTGCATAAATGTGTTTATATAATTGCTGGTGGTGCTTGATTGATAGGTAAATAGACATAGTGGTGCTGGCAGGACTGTGTGTAAGGGACACTCAGAGCCCTACACACTACCCCCTCCCCCCTCTGCTAGTCAGGATCACCACATGCAAGCTCAAGGCAGGTGGTGGCCTGGGGAGCAACACAGCTTGGTGGTTGTGGGCATATCACTGGTAACCATGGGGACCGGGAATGCTGGATCCCTATTGGTAGAGCTAGAAATGCTTGTTTCTCATTGGGAGAATGGGGTGCGGGTGATACTCTACACTGAATCCACATACCATATAGATAAAAAAGCAGAGGGCTTGACTCTCTCTCTTCTTTCACACTTTATACTCTTCCTTTCTCTTTGCCTGTATTGATTTCACTATAGCCTGCCTACACAACCACAGATTCCAGCAGTAGACTTTACACAACGAGTGGTAAAACTATTAGTTGGAGTAAGGATTCAACTTCACTTCATGGAGACCTAGTCTTTACATCAGGTTGAAGGAAAGGGCTGTTTGCTGGTTGCTTAAATTTTGGAGTTGTACTTCCTGGCAACACCTACAGTCACTCACCATGAATATGGTCATAGCTGCCGAAATGGCGTAAATCTTCCAAGACACTCACTCACCCACATCTATGTTCATATCAGGATGGGTACCAACTTGTGACAGTGCGCAATCATGGCCACTTTATAGTGTTGCCCCACTGGGAGACCAGACGACCACCAGCATGACGTTATATCCCACTCAGCCACACCTGAACCACTCATGGCACTAGCACTTTCACACACCCCCTCTCCCGTTATAATGTGGGCGGCCACAGTCCATCGACACTTTCCCATGAGCCGTCAGAGCGCCCACACTACCTGTTTGGTAAATAAACCTCTTTTGTTGGTATGCGCGCCCCCTTGTGGAGTCGTCCTTTATCAAATCCAGTGAGCACAGCTTTAAAGGCAAAGTGATGCGGCTTATCAGAAATTACGCTTACATCTTATTCTGGACGTTAGAGGTGGGAAAACTGGCAAAGGCGAGAGTGCATCTTCATTAGGGCCTCTCTGTAGTGACACTAGTTGAAGTGATCACTTTCCCCTATAGGGGGCGCCACTCACAGTCACAGACAGGTTCCCAATTAGACCTAGATAAAAGATTCACCTCATACTTACAGTACAGGGGTGAACGACAATGTAGTCTAAATACGGACTAAAATAGCTTTAGTATGGAACAGGAAGTAGAATGCCTGGCACCAATGTCAAATTGTTACTTATATCGGCACAGAGTTGGTGAAATGGGAGAGAATGCAAAAAGACAAGATGGCGGCCAGAAAGCGGCGTCAATTTCACTTTTAAACTCTATTAAACTGCATGTTTTATTGCAGTTTTCAACTCAAAGGTAGCGGGGAAATATAAAAACATATATAAATAATAAATATTGCTTCTTAAATTAATACATTATTCACTCAATTAATTTTCCCAGCATGTTGAAATTCTTCGCCAGCTTTTCTAATGGGTTGGTTTTCACCCCTGTACTGTCAGTACGGGGTGGATCTTTTATTTAAATTAGACCCAGTCACCAGCACTATATCCACCATACCCAGGGATAGGCAATTGCTGGTCGAGTTCCATTACATTATCTACATAGTAAACTGTATACATATATTGTTTCGTTGATTGGTTATTGGAGTTTTACATCCTGTCAGCATTAAGGGCGGTTGATGTATGGAACTCCCAACATCTCCCGACCAGCCACTGCAGGGACAAATAGTTTTGTGCCTGTCTTGACATGTTCTTGCCGGTGTGAAACCTCTAATTGCTCCCCGAGAGAGTGCCGCTGGTAACTTGCAAAAGCCAGCAGCACTTCAACACTTTTGCAGGCAGCTTTCATGAAATGTACGACGAATAAGGAAATACTCGAACGGATGGGGCTGCCCTCTATGGAAGATCTTCTGATCAAAAAGAATCTGCGGTGGACTGGAAACCTCATGAGGATGTCATCAGACAGGCTACCAAAGCAGATCCTCTATTCTCAACTGTCTTCTGGCTACAGAAAGAGAGGGCGCCCCTGTCTCCGGTTCAAAGATACCATCAAGAGAAACCTGAAGCTGAGAGACATTAAGACCGACTCATGGATGCAACTCTCACAGCAGAGAGCTAAAGGGAGAGCGGCAGTCAAGTAATGAAAGCAGTCTTTGTCGCATCGCGACCGACAGCATGATGATGATGACATCCTGGAACATCCACGGTCATATCAGGACAGAGCAACATCTAAGGTCATATCAGGACGGTTACCGACTTGTGACAGTGCACACACACAGCAACTTTATAGTGCTGCCCCACTGGGAGACCAGGCTGTCAGCACCATGGCCTTCTTCTTCATCTTTTCGTTCGCCTTCAATTACACTTGGAGCCCAGTTCTCATACTAAAATTGACAGTCCTCTGTAGCACATCTGCAGCCCCGTATAGCTTCTCCCGCAAGTCAGTGGGAGCTGGCCATATCTCTTCCCTCAGTGAGTGATGGTTCAAGCAGCTCTGTAGGATATGGCCTGATATCCCACTCAGTCACGTTATCCTGGCACTGAGGTAACCAGTCATTGAGTTATCCTAATAGATATTGCCAGGATGTAGAGCTCCTACAACCAATCAACCCATCCTAATAATGCCAAGCGCCTGGCTGACCTAATGTGGGGATAATTGCCCAGATAGATTGCACTGATAATAAGAACGCATGGGGACCATCATTCTTGCATGTGCTTGTTTGTGCAGATTGATAGCGTTATATAAATATATATGCGTTATATATATGCGTTATATCACAACGCCAATTGCCATCAATTTAGCTCACCTCTCATTATAGTCTAACTACATCATTGTACAGCATTAGAAATGAATAGCATTAGAAAACTGAATGTAGCATATAATGACATTATGAGGTTATTACTCCGTCTACTTAGGTATCACAGTGCTAGTCAGCTGTTTGCCAATATTGATGTGCCAGCCTTCCAGGCTGTTATCAGGAATCTAATATTCAAATTTATTACGAGACTTGACAAGTCAGAAAATGTTATAATACAGGGACTTGTAAAAATAGAAGAGAGCAATCTCAGATTTATGTCTGCCATATGGAGGCATTGGTACAAACTACTGTATGTAGACCAACATTTTGATATCGGTTAGTATGGTAGTATTCATACTATTACTTATATGCTATTCACATTAATTGTTATATCTACCTACTATGGACCAAATTATGTAACTACCGTAATCCTGAGTCTGAAATAAAGAATTGAATTGAATTGAATTGAAATTGTATCCCGAGTAGACAGGGTGGCCAAATGAGTAGAGCGTCCGTCTCCTGTTTTGGGAGATCGGGAGATCTGAACCCATGAGTTTGTGGGTTGGAATCCTGGTCGAGTCACACCAATGACTTTAAAATGTATACTTATCGCTTCCTAGCCTGGCACTCAACATTAATAGGATAGGGCAAGGACTGGTTACATCAGTGTTAGGATAATGTGACTCAGTGGGATATCAGGTTATGGTGCTGGTGGCCTGGTTTCCCATTGGGGCAGCACTATAAAGTCGCCATGAGTGCATGGTGTCACAAGTCGGTACCTGTCCTGAAATGTTGCCAGGATGTAAAACTCCAACAACCCACCAACCTGTTTCCGGTCGCGTCCGGCTGAAGAATTCTCACACAGATCGTCGGGGGGTTATGGTAGTTTTACCTCCTGGGAACATATGTGGTCATATCAAGACCGATACTGACTTGTGACTTTTATAGTATTGCCCCACTGGTAGACCAGTTTGCCAGCACCATGACCCCAGCATCCCAGTCAGTCACATTATCCTGACACCTAGCCAACCACTCCTTGTCCTATCTTAATAATGCTGAACGCCTGGCTAGGAAGCGACACATATCAATTTGGTAAGTCATTAGTTTGACTCCACCGGGAATTGAACTCCAGACCCTCCGAACTGGAGGCCGGCGCTATACCGACTCGGCCACGGCGTCCAGTATCGGACATGGAGGGAGACGCCAACCCTGGAGAGCCCGCCAGGGGGAGCTGCCACTCAATGAGACGCGCTGGTCAAACAGAGGCTGCGCGCGCAGACGGGCGTATATTGCTCGTCTGTGTCACGGGCTGCACTTCCGGTGTCAATACGAGGCTGCACTCGGAATGAGTGATGTGTTCACAATATTCCCAGCATTCACAGCGTTCACAGCGTTCACAACGTTCACAGCGTTCTCAGCATACAACATTGTTAGTAGCCAGTACCTGTTATGATATTTACCTTAGCCTTTGCTAGTATATAACACCCCAACAAGCAATGCGGCACTCAGTACCACGATATGTACATAAAGAAAGAGCGTAGGTACATGGGTGTACGTAATATTTGGTAAGCCAATCTCCACCCCCACCCTCACGCTACTAACATTCTAGAGGGGGTAATACAAACAACAACAACAACAACAAAACTAATCCGCACACTCAGCACCGCATAGGACTCAAACTGAAACACTGCGCCGCATACAGTGCCCAGTGTCATCAATATGTATTGCTTATTATTCAGGACATACGCGGACCCCGCCAGCGGGGGCCCACTGTACTAAAACGGTGCCGACAAATTGAACTAACATATTTACAAACAAAATGAAGAGTATCTTACTAGTCAGCCCATAGGACCCAGAAAAACAATCTAACCGTTTAGCAAACACAGTTCTCAAACCAGGTATATGGAGAATGGACTACGATCACATTCTCTGTGAGAAAGGGTAATGTTTTAAGGTGTTTAACTGAGAAATCATTCTCGCAGACTTAGTGTGGTATTGGTGATTCTACCATTCCCTTATCTTCGCCTTCACCCCACTCTCAGCCCCACCGTCACCGTCACCGTCACCGTCACCGTCACCGTCACCGTCACCGTCACCGTCACCGTCACCGTCACCCTCACCCTCACCCTCACCCTCACTCTCACCCTCTCCCTAAACCGTCACCCTAAACCGTCACCCTCACCCTCACCCCTCACCCATCATCCTTTACCCCTCACCTCTCACCCCTCACGCCTCACCCCTCACCCTCACCCCCACTGTCACCCTCACCCTCACCCCCACCGTCACCCGCACCCTCACCCTCACCCTCACCCGCACCCTCACCCTCACCATCACCCCTCACCCATCACCCATCACCCCTCACCCCTCACCCATCACCCATCACCCCTCACCCCTCACCCCTCACCCCTCACACCCTCACCCCTCAACCCCTCACCCTCACCCCTCACCCCCCACCCCTCACACCCTCACCGCCCTCACCCCTCACCCCTCTCACCCCCCACCCTCACCCCTCACCCCTCACCCTCACCCTCTCCCTCGCCCTCATCCTCACCCTCACCCTCTCCCTCATCCTCACCGTCATCCTCACCCTAACCCTCACCCTAACCCGTCATCCTCACCCTCACCCCTCACCCCTCACCCCTCACCCCTCAGCCCTCAGCCCTCACCCCTCATCCCTCACCCCTCACACCTCAGAATCAGCAGCTTGACCGTGAAGAGAATGGCAACCACAACGTCATCCCCGGAGCATGGAGAGAAGGCCTAAACCTGCCAGACCTACGCGCTCATGTACCTGGCATGAACACGGGCTCCAGGGCAGGAAAGGAGACAGTTGAATCTCCTCAAGGACTGGACCAACTCCCAAGCCGGTTCAGGTGAATGGCAGGACAATATGATCTAGGGATGTCTTTGTTGTGTGATGTTATTGTACTGTGATCTATGTCATTCTTGATATTTACTGCGATATTTGTATGTAAAAAAATGTGATAGTTCTATTGGTTTAAATAAAAGGTATCAATATCTGTTGTTGATACCTAACCAAGCTTAACAAATCAGTTATTTTTTTAGGTGGGGAAGATTTCGGAGAATTGTTTTGTCTGGGCACAATTATATATACACTGACAAATTTACATGTCAGTTATTTTAATTTTTCTGGGCACAATTATATACACTGACAAATTTACATGTCAGTTATTAATTTGGGTGGGGTAGGTATCTTTAATTTGTTCTGGGCCAAATTATATACACTGATAAATTTACATGCCAGTTATTAACTTGGGTGGGGAAGATTACTTTTACACTGACCAATTTACATGTCGCTTATTAATGTGGGTGGGGCAGGTTACTTTATGGGGAAGATTATTTATGGTGCTGCATCGGTCCCATCGGCTGGTGCATCGCCACCGACGGCGCATGCAGCACCAGCTGCATCATGCACTGGTGCATATACTCCTGGCTCTGTGATGCCCATGGGGATCCCGGTGGTGGTTGGTGTCTCCACTGGTGGGGATACGGCTGGTACATCTCAGTTGGCGATGGACAAGAGGACGTGTGCGACAACATTGAATGCCACAATGTTGCAGACGGGGGCCACACAGGACATGCTGTGGAGCGGTTGGACCTGTACGGCTCCATGTGCATGCATCACTCATCGTTGTCTTCCTCTTCATCTAGCACCTCTGATAGGATAGGATAAATCCTGGCCCGCACCTTCTTTTCTTGGCCCGTAGACATAGTCTCCATCGAGTCCCTGAAGAAATTACCAAAGGCCGTCATCGGCACTGTAATGGCCCGTGATGCAACTGACTTCAGGGTCTCCAGCAGCTCACCCGACTCAGAGACACGCTGCTGGAGAGTTGTCAGCAGACTGCCATCCTCTTTCGCCATGCCTCGGGCCACAGCTCGGGGTCTGGGTCCCTCCTCGCATCCCCCTCCTCTCCCCTTCCTCCTCTCCTCACTCCTCCGCTCCACCCTACCAGTCCTCCGTCTCCTCACCCCTTTGTTCCTTCCTCCCCTCCCCCTCTTCCTTCCCTATCCCCCTCCACCTCCCCTACCCTACCCACTCCCCTCCCATTCTTCTCCCCTCCTTCCCTCTCCCCTCATTCTACCCCCCTCCTCCTCTCCCCCTCCTTTCCCCCTCCTCCTCTCCCGCCCTCCTCTCCCGCTCCTCTCCTCCTCCTCTCCCCCTCCTCATCCCCTCCCCCGCTCCGCCTCTCCCCTTATTCACGCCTCTTATCCTTCCCCTTCCTCCTCCCCTCCTCCCCTCTTCCCCTCCCCTCCGCCCCTCCTCCCCTACTCCCCTCGTCCCCTCGTCTCCTCTTCCTCTCCCCTCCTCACATCCTATTCTTCCCCCACCTTACCCCCTCCTCCCCTTCCGCGGGGCCGTCGCCCGTCGCCCGTCGCTCGTTGCCCATCGTCCCTCGTCTGACGCCTGTCGCCCGTCGCCCGTCGCCCGTCTCCCATCGCCCATCGCCCATCACCCATCCCCCGTCGTCCGTCGCCCATCCCCCGTCGTCCGTCGCTCGTTGCCCGTCGCCCGTCACCCGTCGCCCATCCCCCGTCGTCCGTCGCCCGTCGCCCGTCACCCGTCGCCCGTCCCCTGTCGTCTGTCGCCCATCGCCTGTCGCCCGTCGTCCATTGTCCATCGCCCGTCGCCCGTCGCCCGTCGCCGGTCGCCCGTCGCCCGTCGCCCGTTCAGCTCCCCATTGCTCCACCTCTACTCACCTCCTCCTCCATTTATCAGTTCTTGTAAAGATAAACCAAGTGTTGTATCGCCACATTCCAACCCGTATCACTATTCCACTAGGGCCCACTTCCCCATATCACACTTCTATCAATAAATCCTGTTAACATTTAAAGAAAAACACGAAAACTCCTTCAAATCTTAATTACACATACCCACTCCTGCATATCATTTTAAAGCTCTTCGCGAGACGGATCCAACTGTGTAGATTACACCGACCTCCGATGAACATTTAATTTTTTTAAATTTTGAGTGGATATCAATAGATGCTTTAGTGAATGGTTAAGCATTGCGTTGCAGCCTGTATGAGGGTGTTGCTGGCATTGCATTTACATCACGCCTCGGCACCCATTGATTTTGTTCCCTGTTCAGAATAGCGGTTTGCAATCGATCTGGAGAGAGCCAGGGTTAATCTGGCAATTACCGCTAAAATTCCACTTTCTGTACACGCATATAATCCATATGCGTTCTGTTTTCGGGGAGACTGGCACAGTCGTAAATGAATGGTTAGAGAGGTGGATCCACCTCACCTAGATGGCGCCACCAGTCGGGTTGGTAGAGTCACAGAGCGAGGCAGTTAATGACTGCGGAGGGAGTTTACAGAACTTCCGGTATTTATTCTCGCATAATTCTTATACATCACATATTTATTGATGGGGATGATGCAAAGACAGGGAAGGGAATAAATATTGTGACGCAAGCTCTCTTTCAACCTCCCCCTTCTTGACATTCCAGGGCCCAGTTTCCAAACGATTTAATTATCTAGGCTCTCGGATGCAATCACTCCATTATACCAAAGACCCTATAATACTAAGACGGCTCACTCAACCTGTACTGTGTAATCAAAATGATCAAACCCACCACTTGGTGCGCTGGCTGTTCTCTTGGTTATGGGGCAGTCACACTACGACGTGTTTTCCGGCGTGCCGCCAACATGCTAAATTTATTCAACACGTCGAGAAACGTCAAACTTTTGGGCGTGTTTTGAGAAACTCGACGCAGTGCAGCATGTTGCTGGAGTGTTATTTGCGCGCTGCCAACGCATTGCGACGTGCGGGGGAGCAACCTGTGAACATCCCGCCAGCGGGTTCTCCGTGTGCTATCGGCGTGTTGACGCGTGGGGTTGGCGCGTTGGTGGCATGTTATCGGCGTGCCGCCAACGTGTTGCTTGGGTGGGGTGTGGGTGGAAAAAAAAAATAAACAGCCGCTTGACCCAATTTCAAACCACTGGTGCCGGGTTCCCATGCATAACGCTGGCGCACCGCCGCCAATGCGCCAGCAACACGTCCACACACGACACCAACACCTCCACACGTGCCAGCAGCACGTTCAACCCGTCGAGAAGCGCTGGAGCAACGCCAATAACGCGGCCCAAACCCGTTGATGGAACGTTAACGACACGTTGACGGGCCCATCGCAAACGTGGGAAAATTCCACGATGTTGATCAATGTTTCTCAATGCGCTACGAGCGGGCCGGCTACGCGCTGGTAACGCGTGTCGACGTCCTGCAAACGGGCCCGTAACTCTACGCAACACTTTTGCCGCTGCCCCACGTGCGCCGATGCGCGTCGACGTGTTGCTTCGTGTACGACGTGTACCGACGCGCCGGTAACGTGTTTGTAACATGCCGGTAACGCGTCTCGACGTGTCCCGACATTTCGCCCAAAAACCCAACACGTTCCCACACGTTTCCAACGTTGGCGCAACACGTCGTAATGTGACTGCTCCATTAAACAGGTGTTATAGTATATGTATAAATGTATATATGAATGTGAAAGATGTGTGATGATGGCGATGCTGATGATGATGTTGATGATGATGTGTATTTGTCCATAGCAATTTAATAGATGTATATTCATACTTACCTAGCTCATGTATAATATAATTGTATGTGTTTAAATGTGAAACACTAACCAGCAGTTGAGCTGATCAAACCCACCACAAGGTGGCACCGCAAAATTTACATGGGAGAGATACGGAGTGAGCCGTCTTAGTATTATAGGGTCTTTGATTATACCTACCTTCTTATGTTTGTTTATTGGGGAGTTATGTCCTAGCAACATCAAGGGTTATATCAATACAGGTACTGACCTGTGACAGTGCGCACTCATGGTGATTTTGTAGTGCTGCCGAACTGGGGAAGCACAGCCTGTCCCGATTTCCCATTCAGTCACATTATCCTGATTCTCAGCTAACCAGGACTTGCCGTATTCCAATAAAGCTGAGCGCCCTGTTCTCCTCTGGGACTTGGCAAACTCCAGGCCTGTCCATTCCCTCATGTTGTCTTCCCACCTCTTCCGTTGTCCCGCCTTGTCGTCTTCCTCCTTTGACTGCAATATATTGTTGGGGGCATACTCGATGAACCTTAAATTTGGGAAAAAATGGGTATGATAAGCCTGGAATGGCAGAAAGCATGGGTTCGAATCCTGCACTTTGTTTGCATCAACACCCATGACAATATCTTGAGGTACGTGATCCATTTATTATCTGAACCAGCAACAATCTGCACCAGATCCCAAATATTATTACCAGTATCAATATGGGTGGGCCTATTCAGGAACAGATGTACCCGGTAGCCAAGTGGGTAGCAGAGATTATTAATTACTTTCTTGAATCAACTGCAGTATTACAAAATTTGATTATTTTAACTGACACTAACATGTCTATTTGTGTTGTGTTGAATTTCTTAGTGCAGTGTTAAAGTTAGTTCAAAGTTACTTTTATTTTAAATGGTAAATTTTGAGATATTCTGAGTGCAAACATGGAACATTAGTTTTGGCTAGCTTGCCGAAACTCTGACACCATAGACTTCTGCAGTGACAGGTTCTGTTAAATTGACTCAAGCCAATCATATCGCGTTTGATGTGGGTCATTGGTTTGACTCGACCGGGAATCAAACTTCCAACCTTCCACAGGGTGACCTTACATGTTACCAGTATGTAAAGCCTCAACAAACAAAGCATTAGATGTGTATTTCGTTGCTTGGACAGCAAAGCCACATTCAATCAATCAAATCAATCAAATCACTCAAATCACTCAAATCACTCAACTCACTCAATACACTTAAATCACTCAAATCACTCAAATCACCCAAAATCACCCAAAATCACCCAACACCACCCAAAACCAATCAAATCAATCAAATCAATCAAATCATTCAAATCAATCAAATCAATCAAATCGATCAAATCAATCAAACCAATCAAATCAAGCAAATCAATCGAATCAATCGAATCAATCGAATCAATCGAATCAATTGAATCAATCGAACCAATCAAATCAATCAAATATATCAAATATATCAAATCAAATCAATCAAATCAATCAAATCAATCAAATGAATCAAAGCAATCAAAGCAATCAAAGCAATCAAAGCAATCAAAGCAATCAAAGCAATCAAAGCAATCAAAGCAATCAAAGCAATCAAAGCAATCAAAGCAATCAAAGCAATCAAAGCAATCAAAGCAATCAAAGCAATCAAAGCAATCAACCCTGCTATTCAGCCATCCCGCTCAACTGACAGGCGAGCGAGTTTCGGTTTTCAGAATCTTGCCACCAGGGGTCAGTGCGGTCAACATTTGAAATCACTGCTGGACGTGAGGGATCATATGTCTGGGCGAGGGGAGGGCGGTGGTGCTGGGTGGGAGCATAGGGTCCCCAGCCGGCGTCTGTGTGGCGCGCGCAGATAACGTCGAGTCGACTTCCGGTTGGTGGTGTCGGTGAGAAATGGCGGGAAAAGCAAAGACAAAGGCAGGCCGGTGGCGCCCTCTGTGAGCGACGCTGAGTGATTCCCCGCCGGGCGGTGAATGTAGGCTTCAAAGGGGTGGGGAATGGGGGGGGGGTGGAGGGGTGGTGGAGGTCGGAGGGGATGCCAGGGTGGGGGGATGGGGAGCGGGGGGATGGTGGGTGTGGGGAAGAAAAAGGGAGAGGAGGGAGGGGTAGAGGGAGAACGGTATGGTGGGTGGGTGGGAGTGGATGGGGAGGGGTTGGTTAGGGAGAGGAGGAGAGGGGATGGGTAGAATCGGGAAGGGAGGAGGTTGGGGGAGAAGGAGAGGGGGGGGGCGGGGGGGGCTGGGATGGGTGGAAGAGGAAAGGGCAAGGGACAGGGGGAGAGAAGGGAGGTCGAGGGAGGATAAAGAGGTGGAGAATGGATGGGGATGGGAGGGTGGGGAAGAGGGTGGGAGAGGAGGGGATGGGTAGAATGGGGGAGAAGGGGAGGATGGGTGGAGGGAGGAGGAGAGGGAGGTGGAGGAGGATGGTGGTAGGTGGGATGGGTGGGGAAAGGGGGGCGGTTGGGAAGAGAGGGGCGAGGGGCAGAGGAGGGGAAGGGGGGAGAATAAGTGAGGGGTGAGGCAAGGAAGGGGAGGGGGTGGAACGAGGTCAGACTAGGGGGAGAATAGGGGGGGATATTTTTTTTAAAGATTTATACTGCCTATCATGGATAAGCCTGCATAGGCTTGTTTTCACCATTAGACAGTTTGTCGATAGAAAGGCCGAGCCTACACTTTTACCGACCCAAGGGATTTTTAACCTCCCACACCAGATAGACATGGTATGAGAGCAACCGGCCTTTGACGACGCTGTAAGTTATACACAGTGGTGGAAATCCAAATTGGTAGAGATGGGGGCATGGGGAATCGAACCACCGACCTTCAGATTAGGAGTCCGACCTAGAAACAAGTCAGACACTCTAACCAGAGAACACCACAAGGATATGATGGAAGGGTGAGGGGAAGAGGAGGGAATCGGTGGAAGAGGAGCGGCTGGGTAGGTTAAAGAGTGGTAGAGGGGACGGGGAGGGAATAGGAGATGGAGGGAGAGAGGATGGGGTATGGGTATGGGGAGCGGGGAGCGGAATGGTGGCGGAGGGGGGGAGGGGGGTAGCGGACGGAGGGGCAGGAGGAAGGTGGGTATCAGGGCTGATCAATAGAGGCTGATGACAGGGGATAGGGGGTGTGGGGAGTATCAGTGGGGTGGGGGCTCATGGTGGTGGTGGGGAGATCAGGTGGGTGGGGAAACCAGGGTGGGGTGCGGGTATCAGGGTCGTGGGGTGGGGGGTATCAGGATTGGGGTGGGAGTATCAGCGGTGGTGGTGAGATCAAGAAGTGTGGGGGTATCAGGGTGGGGGTATCAGGGTGGGGGTATCAGTGGGGAGGGTGGGTATGAGGGTGGTGGTGGTGGAGAATCAGGATGGCGTGGTGGAGTATCAATCAATCAATAGTTCCATCCTCTAGTCGAGGGTTGGATGCAATGGTTCTCCACTTGTCCCGATGTTGTGCTGTTCTGATAGACTGTGAATAATTCAAGCCTGTCCACTGTGAAATATTTGTAAACCATGATGTTCTTGGTCTCCCTCTCCCTCTGCTGCCATTCACCTTCCCTTCCAACAATGTACGGTATATTGAACTCTGACGAATGATGTGGCCAAAATAAATAAGTTTCTTTGTCTGTATAGTGGCAAACAAGCTTTTCTTATTTTTAATTTTTCTGAGAACTTCTTTGTTGGTGATCTTCTTTGTCCATGATATTTTCATCATCCTTCGATAAGTCCACATCTCAAATGCTGCTAAACGTTTGTACATTTTCTTAGAGATTGTCCATGTCTCTGCCCCATACATTAGAGTAGACCACACATAACACTGAAGAATACGCTTCCTTGTTTGTATTAATATCTTACTTGATGTTAACACTCTATTCATTTTGGAGAATGTTGTTCGGGCTATTGTTATCCTTCTTTTAATTTCTTCCTCACATCTCCCATCATTTGTAATCTTTTGTCCGAGATATATGAATTCGGATACTTGTTCTATGTTGTGCCATCTATGGTTATATTGACATTTGGTTTATCTGTCTTTTTACTTATAACCATTGTTTTGGTCTTCCTGGCATTCATCTTCATGTTGAATAGTATTCCAGCTTTATTGATTCTATTCACTATATCTTGTAGGTTTTTCTCACTGTCTGCTAGTATTACACTGTCATCGGCATATCTAAGATTGTTGAAGTTCATGCCACCTATTGTCACTCCCTTGCAATCTTCAATGTGTCTGAAAATCATCTCTGTGTACAGGTTAAATAGACATGGTGACAATACACACCCCTGTCGAACTCCTCGTTTAATCATAACTTCATCCGATAGGCCCTGCTCCATTTTTATAAATGCACGTTGTGTCCAGTATAAGTTCACAATTAGTTTAATGTCTTTGCCATTGACACCAATATCTTGTAAACATTTGATTAACAGTTCATGATTGACTCGGTCGAAGGCCTTCTCATAGTCAATAAAGCAGGCATAAACATCCTGGTTCACTTCACAATAACGTTCACAAATCATTCTCATATTGAAAATCCCTTCACGTGTACCTCTTCCAGATATAAACCCACTTTGTACGTTACTGATTTGTTCTTCAATTTTCTGTCTGTTTCTCAGTAAAATTATTTTCAGGATCATCTTCACACATATGACAAATCAGGCTAGTTTCTTACTCAGTACACAATGTAGGTTTTAGCTTCTTTGGGAGTCTACAAATATGGATTCATTCATATTCCCAATGGTATAAATCCAGTCCATATCAGCGCGCCTATAATAGATGGGTGATGCTATAGAGGAATGGATGGTGGCGGGGGGGCGGGGGAGGGGGGGGGGCGGGGGCAGGGCCCTCCAATATGGGTGTTTGCAGTTCCGCGGGTCCCTGAGGAACGACTGAAGCTGCGACTCAGCATGCCCAGGTCGCAGCTTCAGCTGGACACGTCACAACTAGTAGCAGCAGTTGGTGAATGCGCAAGTATGCTGCAAGTAGTGTGTTGCATAGTCCGATAGATTTGACTGTCCGTAATTTTAATGAGATTGATATAGTAATTTGATTGTTATTATTGTATTATATGACATGGTCAAGAGAAGAGTTAGTAAACGACTGACTTTATTCCAATCTAAAGGCCCGTCAGATACACGTTAGTCGACGTAGTTGAACGTAGTGGAGGCTAATGTAGTTGAACGTAGTTGGACGTAGTTGGATTTAGTTGGACATAGTTGGACATAGTTAGACGTAGTTGGATGTAGTTGGACGTAGTTGAACATAGTTGAATGTAGTTGGATGTAGTTGGACGTAGTTGGACGTAGTTAAACGTAGTTGGACGTAGTTGAACATAGTTGGACATCGTTGGAGATAGTTGGACGTAGTTGAACATAGTTGGATGTAGTTGGATGTAGTTGGACATAGTTGAATGTAGTTGGACATAGTTGAACGTACCGGCATCAATACTTCTCCGGCATGCTAACTTGGTAATAATGTGGGTGGGCCATGAGTTATGATTTGATCTTTGGACATGTTCAAAACAGTGCTACATTATAGGCTAACCTACTGTGGCGAAGCCTCCATACTCTTAATGTACTCTAGTGTAATCTGGCATACTTTAGCGTTCTTTAGCCTACTTGGATGCAGTTGACCGTAGTTGACCGTAGTGGAGGTAACATACATTGAACATAGTTGAACATAGTTGAACGTAGTTGAACGTAGTTGAACATAGTTGACCATAGTTGAACGTAGATGAACGTAGTTAAACATAGTTGAACATAGTTGAAGGTAGTTGAACATACCGGCATCCGTGCTGTAACGCATTGATCCGTACCAAAACCTGACGTACCTTAACGGTTTTCACCATAGTTTAAGATACTTACACCACGTTTGACCCACGTTAACCTATCCTGCGTTCAACTACGTTCAACTACGTTCACTAACGTGTATCTGACCAGGGCTTTATGGTCACGCTAGACGGTGTACATAACTAGCATATCTTACAATTATCTCCCCTTCTTTAGTTTGAAGTACCTGGCTAAATTCTGAGGTATTTAGAGTGTAAACATGTCAAATTAGTTATTTGCAAGCACACCAAATCTCTGACGCCATAGGCTTCCGCAGTAACAAGTTCTAGTACATTGACTCAGCGTTCCCATCTATCTACGTGGTGGGTGACAAATGCTTCAGACCAGACGGGATGGCCGAATGAGTTGAGCAGCGTCCGTTTCCCGTTTTGGTAGACCATCTGCACGGGAAGCCTGCGCTCTGCCGATTTGGCTATCGTCCTGTGATTTCGATCTGTTGTGGTGGTTGTGTGTCAGTGTGCAAGTAGGTGTGGGTGTGGGTGTGGGTGAGATTCTGCTTGGGTGACAGCACGTCAATCATTATCTGATTATGGCCGTATTCGATTATGACCAACCCGAGCTGCTAGAATTTCAATTCAAACACCGCGAGTGGAGTCTTAATATACACGTGTCGTGTGCAAAACGACCCGACCCCAGTAACCCACCTCTTGGCTGGGGTTGGCTAGAAGTGATGACGTCACATTTGTGCTGGTACCGTCCTGTAGCAGTACACCTACGCGTCCTATGTGTTTTTGTTTAATAACCCAGATTAATGAAATGGAAATATATCTAAGATATGCAATCATAAAATAATTTAAATCCTATTTTGCTTCAGTTATATCGATCCTTAAAAAAAAAAAAGTTTTGAATTAAGCCACCATTTTTTCCACCCTGAGCGTATTCGTTTATGCAAACCGAGGTTGTAGTGCTTGCGCATGCGCCAACAGGTGGCTCGGGTGACCCGAGTAGTTTAATCGAATATGGCCTATGCTACTCGGTGTGAGTGTGGGTATGTATGGGTGATAAAGCGTCAGTGGTACATTGTGTGTGTGTGGGTCTGTGTGTATGGTAGTATAGCATTCATTGTTGTAGTGCGTGTGTTTTTTTGTTGTTGTTTTACGTCCTAGCAACATCTAAGGTCATATCAGGACGGGTACCGACTTGTGACAGTGCACACTCATGGCGACTTATAGTGCCCCTGGGAAACCACCACCCACCCACCCACACCAACCACCACCCCCCATGCCGAGCGCCTGTCAGTAAGCACAAGTATCAATGTTCAAGTCATTGGTTTGACTCGACCGGGACTCGATACCACACCCCACACACCACACAACACCCCAACCCACCCCACCCCTCTGGTCTTATATGCATGTGAGTGAGGGTATGCTTGGGTGGTAGTATCTGAATCATGGTGCTAGTGAGTGTGAGTGTGATTATGTGTGGGTGGTAGTGTGTCAGTATGAGTATTAATATTCTAGTAGATGTAGGGGTGGGTATGTTTGTATGGTCGAATATCAGAGTGGTGGGATATGCATGTGAGTGTGATTATGTTTGGGTGGTAATATGTGAATCATGGTGCTAGTGAGTGTGAGTGTGATTGTGTTTGGGTGGTAGCGTGTCAGTGTGAGTATCAATGTTCTAGTAGATGTAGTGTGGGTCTGTTTGTATGGTGGTATATCACTGTGGTGGGGTACGGTACGGCTGTGAGTGTGGGTATTTATGGCTATTAGTCTGGTAGTGTGTGTATCAATGTGCTAGTAGGTTTGTATGGGTCTGTTTGTTT